>JAAEAF010004190.1:0-84209 GCA_011037195.1 Triatoma infestans
GAACATTGTTCGGAGGCCGGCAGTGCACTGAGAAGACTCCGGGCGCTAATGACCATAGATGTTGACGCGCCTTAAATTAAAAAAAAAAATAGTGCATAAACAAACAAAAATTTTTTTTTTTTAGAAAACTCTTTTTAGAAAAGCTAAAACAGTGAAACAAGTTTATTCTAGAACTTTATTCTAGAGCAACTAAAATTTGAATTGAATTTTAAATAAAATTTTTATATTATAAATTTGTCTCCTCGACACACAAATGAAAATACTACAAGACTAGACAAGTAAAAGGGAATAAAAGTAAATCAATCAAAAAGCAAATTGAATATGTTCCCTGTTCGCCGTGGCACCAATATACGACTATATGTATAACAAGTATCTGACATGAAACCTCAAAGCAATATAGAAACCAACAACATCTTAATCGGCGTTACAAACATTATTCAAAGTTATCTGTCGAACGTTCACTAACTTTCTCTGAAATAAAAATGTGACTGCATCACATGACTTTCTCTCTTGATGCAAGTAATAGAATTTAATTGAAAAAAATTTCTTGAAAACTGCGATATTTACAAATGTTTCGTTTGGCTTGCCATAGAAAAGGTGGTACGGGTTATAGATGTATATATTAGCCTGTGAGGGAAAACAACTCTGACCCAACTAACAAAGCTTGTGGTTGGTGGTAGTTTAAATTTGAACATAATTGAAATATGTTCCCAGAACCCCCTGAAATGAATTTCTCCGCAAAAATGTATCAAATAAAAGTGTTATTTTTATATCCGTGTAGTCAGCATTCCAAGACATCGGAAGAAAAAAATCTTTATACGAAAAAAAACAAGAAACTATAAATTCGTACTGATTTTTTTCAAATTTAGAATTCTAGCAATACTCTTAATACATCTTAATATTATGTAGGAGCTAAGAAACATACATTGTACAGAAATGCTGTTTCTTAGATGAAAGTTTAGTATTTATTTCTGTTCCTACAAAACACTTCAAAATCAAATTTTTCTGGGAAAATTCTTGAAATAAAAGTGATAGGCGGAATTAGTATTGAGTAAATAATAGTAAAAATAAAAAAGTATCTGGGTCTGACCGTATACGGTGAATTCCACAAATACCCACCGACAATTTCTTAATAAGGTTGCTGGGTATTACTTAATCATATTCGAAACTAGTAATATTCCAGCTTCTTTTAAGGAATCGGTCATGTCTCCTTTATATAAGAAAGGCAATAATGATCAGGCACCTAGTTATTAAAGGCATAGGGGGCGCTCTTGTAAAATACTGTACAATAGCTAAATCTAAACGAGTATCACTTATTATTTAAGACAATTATAAATTTATTCTCTGTTTATTTTATTTTTCAATACATTTTTATATATTTTTTACTTAATAGATTCCGCAGGAAAGAAAGAAGTGTAAAAATTAAAAATAAAAAGTAATAATAATAAATTTTATAAACAATAAAACATGGGGATCTACGGACGGTCAATGACCATGTAGTGTCTTTATAAGGGATTTATTTTAATTTTTTTCAATCATAATTGAAATATTATTTTATACTCACGTATTTTTTTATTTTTACATTAAATAATAACGTCTTCTTCTTCCTCTTCTTCTAAAAGTGATAGGCATATATTTGTGTAGATAGTATACTTATTTAAAAATAAATCGTTGGTGCCATTTTTGCCAAAATTTGAATCATCATTCAATAAAGTATTACAATAAGGTTGATGGATTTTGACCGAAACCTCGTGATAAATGACGTAGTACGTAAACGGAATATTAAGTTTGAGCTTTCTTACCAAGTAGTAAGAGAAAGTAAAATGACTTAATCTACAACTTGAAATGTTGCAAAATTCTTAGGATTTAACCAGGTTTTACAATTCCTATTGTATCCAACTTTTTCAATTCAAAGCTCTTCGCAAATCAAGATCACTCTGTATATCTTAGATTTTCATTCTGACGTTTTCTTCTTTATGTTACTTACTTAAACAATAGAGAAGTGATAAGCTCAGCCTCTTCCTAGGAGCCTTTACAACTCACTTACTTGGTGATGGGCAGTGTTATCTGTAGCAAGAAATCATTGTTCGGAGCACTGAAAATGCTCCGGAGGGCACAATAGATCTTTCAGATCGCAATGCAGTAACTCCTAAAAGAATCAAAAGTCATCGGATTATTTAATAAATTCCACAATTCCTTTTCTGCCCATCCCAAACGTTTGTTCAAAAACGTATTAACTAAAACTATCCCAGATGGTTGATAAGCCTTCAGCCATGCTTATCAAAGATAAAGAAGTGCTTAGGAGTAACTCATTGCTCAGTGCATTGTGGACCTGGCACCTTTACCCAGTATTTATTCTTGGATTATTTCAAATAAAAGAAAAAAGAATGAAATCGTAGAAAACAACATCTTTTTAAAAGACCAATTGAAAAAAATGTTAACGAACGTATAAAAAACATTATAATAAAGATATTAATCATTGTAAATTTACATTTGAGCCTGCATGCACCAATATCGCAGGTTTGATATTTATAAAAAAAAAAGAAGCAAAAATGTGATAAAATGAATGGAAAAATGTCTAAATAAAAGTGATAATATGTTTATATCAGTTTTTTTAACCTTGAAAAAAATCTGAGGGAAACACTCACCCAACTTTCTTTTATAATAAAATTATAAATAAATTAAATATAAATTTGCTCTAAACTTCAAATTTTACTCATTTATTCTAATATAAATATATTGATGTTGTGTGGGGGTCTCCAGATAGTAGTAACGATTACACTGTAGTCCAAAAGAGAACGCCAATAAAGTAAAGTAATGCCTATTTTTTCAGGCGGGCTTAACGTCCAACTAACAAATTAGGTGTCGTGGACGGGGGCGGAAGCATCTACTTTACTATTAACATTTTTTGAACAAATATAAAATTTAGCAGTTATACGCTGGCCTCGAACTGGGGCCCTCCCACTTGCAAGTCCATGCTCATAACCACTACACCAACACCCGCCCCGAGAACGCCAATAATACTGAACAAACAAGATATAATTCAAGATAAAATTCAACGTTGCAAATTCCTCACAACTATCTAAAAATCAATTTTTTCGGGATCAATGTTCCAAATAATAGTGATAGGATTATTATCTTTGCAGCTAACATTCCAAATTTAAAGGAAATCATTATATAGAAGTTTTCAAAAAAGTTCCCCCAAAAAAACTCCAAAATCTATTCTGCAAAGTTGCATGTCCGGTTAACCGATTTTCTTCAAATTTGGCATTCTAGCAATGCTTTAATTAATATCATGCATTGAAGTGGTGTTTTTTTTTTTAAATTTAAGGCGCGTCAACATCTATGTCATTGGCGCCCTGAGCCTTCTCACTGTACTGCCGGCCTACGGACAGTGTTCTCTCGTTACAGACAACACTGTCCATCACCAGACAGTGAGCTGTAGAGGCTCCTGGGAAGAAAAAATCTAAGGATAGCACAGCTGGACTCGAACCTGGGTCCTCCGCCATGGGAGTCCAGTACGCTAACCTCTTAGCGTAGATGTTTTAGAGTGAAGATTATAACGCTGGAGCTTCTGTTTCCCTTTAGAACCCTCCCCCCCAAACAATTTTCCAGAAAAAGTTCTTCTTATAAAAGTGATAGGCGTTTGTACAAGTGTCGGTAGTATAAGTTTAAACAAAATCGTTGACGTATCTAGAACTGATTTATAATAAAAAAAAAAAAAAAAAAAAAAAAAAACCTATTACGTAACATCGTATTTCCGGTTGATTGATTTTGACCTTAAATGTTTGATGCTGTCGTCTTACTTGAAACGGAATATCATGTTTAGCTTCCTTCAACTTCGAAAATATGACTCCATTACAATTCACTTATAAGATTCAGTAAAAATAATCCTCACTATGATTCAGCAAAAATAATCCTAATCCATCAATATATAACTTTTTTTTGTTTACAACGCCATTAGTTTGGACTTTCGGCCATTCTCTTTCCGGAAGCCCAGTATAAATGTGTGAAAATAATAACATGAAAAATCAAACTATGGTATGAATAAAAAGTGTTTACATTATCTGCTGTTTTGTCAATGATCTCGTTGGTAACATCTGGTGAAATATGTGAATCTCTCACATTAACGCCTGTAGCCTTCTTTAAGACACGTTTTCTCGCCATTGTACGTAAACACTCACTTGTAATAACTTCACAAACCGAATAATAAAGTTGCAAAGGAACAAATTAGGGAAAAGAATCATTATTTATATGGGAATTTTAAAATCAAAGTAAACAATATTAAGGGAGTGCTTAATAACTAAATCATGTTCATTTTGAAATAAACATTTTATAATCCACGTAACCTTTATTAATTGATGATATCAATATGTTTACTTTTTTGTGGGTTGTGCAGGATGTGATTAGAAAAAAAAAAAAAGCGATGTATTTACTTACAAGTACCACTTTGTAATAAGTCAATTATGAAATGAATTCAGACAATACTGTATATTAGGCGAATTCAATTTACAAAAAAAAAATTAGAGTGAAACGCTCACACAACTTTCTCTTAGTATACTGTTAATACAATGATACATAAAATGACAAATTATCTTTAAAACTCAAATTTCTTAGTTTATTGTAACCTACATATAGTGGTTGTTGTGAGGTAAGTTCCTTACCCAGGCAGGTAACAGAATAGTTTACATTTTAGACCAGGAAAGAGCGCCAAAGTAACACTGATCCAACCTATTTAAAATTTAATGTCACATAATCGCAGAACTACCTGAAATCCATTTTCCCGTAATAATATTTCAAATAAAAGTAATAGATATATAGGGGCGGGTGTTGGTGTAATGGTTATGAGTATGGACTTGTAAGTGGGAGGACCCCAGTTCGAGTTCAGCGTTAAACTGCTAAATTTTATAATTGTTTAAAAAATGTTATTTTATTAGTAAAGTAGGTGCTTCCGCCCCCGTCCACGACACCGAATTTGGTAGTTGGACGTTAAGCCGTCTGGCAAAATAGGCATTACTTTACTTTTTCAATAGATATATAAATATGTATGGATAGTATATGAAGTTTAAAGAAATTGGTTGGAGCCGTTTTTTAGAAAATCGCGCAAAACTGAAGAAAAAACCCTCAGTATTACTATTATTATTATTATTCAAGGAAGGGGAGGGCAAAACCCTACGCTATTCAAAGCCTCCCTGGGCCCATATAAGCTACCCTTGATAAATAACCACTACTGAGTCTGGAACAAAAGTCCAGGCCCAGGTTTTACCCATCTAAGTTTCACCACAGACCGAACAAATCGCACCAAAACCTTAAAAGGACATAGCTTAAGATATCCTCTACCGATATCCTATTCCGGCCGAAGGTCCTAAACCTAATCTCCTCACAGCCCAAACAATCCGTCATCAGATGCATGGGTGTTTCCTCTTCCGTCTCACAAACTCTACAAAAGGGGTCAGGCATGAGTCCCATTGTATAGAGATGTCTCCTTAAACCACAATGCCCAGTGAGGAATCCAACCAGATGCCTGAGGGAGGTCCTTGAAAGACATCGGACCCCGCTACTCAAAGCTCCGTCCGGACCCCCAATGAGCATTTTAGACTGCTGACAACCCACTGCACTTATCCATAAGGATAAGTGCTGTGAGGTCATCCACGTCTGGAAGCCTGACAAACATGTGCCAGAAGACACACCAACATCAGGCTCTGGACCAATGAAAGGGAGAGAGGCGCCTAATTTGGCAAACCTACCACCTTCTCATTCCCAAAGATTCCCATATGACCTGGAACCCAGACCAGAAGCACATCCTTCAATGAAGAAATATCTTCCAGTCTTTTAGAACATGCCAACACCAATCTGGAAGTGAAGACACATAAGCTAAGCGCCTTCAACAAAGCCTGGTTGTCCGAGCAGATACAAATACCTCTTAAATTAGTATTACGCATCCTCTCATCCAAAATACAGCAAAGAATTGCTAAACCTCAGCCTGGAAAACGGTAGCCCACTCACCAAGAGGCACCACCAAATGGTCTCCCGTCTCAAAAACACTCAGTAAAGTCCAACTGATAAATGTGGTCCAAAATCTTCGTGTTAGTTGCGGCGAAGTACGTAAATCTTTCCAAATTTCAGCTTCCTGCGATTATAGTTTTTGAGATATTTTGTCCATACACATACATGCGCGCGCACACACCACAGAATGTGTGTATGAGAGAGAAGGGAACCAGTTGCTAAAAACATGTTTACTTTCCCTTACTCTTAGTAAGAGAAAGTATTGTAATCGTGTCAAATTTTCGATATCGAATTTACACCGGAAATACACGTGTTGAGGGCTCCTTAGTCCAAAAAAAGTAGTTTTTAAAAAAAATGGTGGTGCACGCGTGCGCGCGTGTAGGTGAACAGTATAGCTCAAACACGAAAAATCACAAAAGTTCAAACTTGATATTCTGTTTAGGCATCACCATAGGATCCGGAAATAAGTTATCTGTCAAAATTCCTCAACCGGAAATACCATTTTACTGAATGATTTTTTTTCTTTCACTTTTTTGCGGTTTACACAAAAATGGCTCCAACGATATTCCTTAAACTTAGAATATCAACTACATATACTAAGAGCAACAATTTTTATTTGAAACTATTCTCTGGGGAATTTCATTTTCATCATCATCTAAACAAAATTAATTAGAAATAAATAAATTGCCAAACTTTCGAGTTTCAAGAATATAAGTAAACCGGAGTTGCGTTTTTACTGAATAGTATTTCAGTTTTCGCGATTTTTCCCTACGACGAATTTTGCTATACTATCCATAAAATTTGTCAAATACAATGTTTTAGTCTGCAGTAAGAGAAAGTTGTATGAGTGTTTTTCACACCTGATATTTCGTATTCAGAGGACCTCAATACATACATTTCCGGTGATAACTCAATTTCGAAAATTTGTCACAATCGCAATAACGCAATCTTTTACTAGATGTAACAGGAAGTAAAAATCTGGTGTGAAACATTAATAAGATTGCTCTTACACATATAATATTTTTAAATTCTATAATTATAAAATTGTCATATTTTCTTTAATCTTGAATTTTTATTCATTTGCCCTAACCTAAATATAGAGGGGTGAGATTAAAATTACCTACCAATGCTGGTAGTAGGCAAAGTGATTACATTGTTGTCCAGAAAGTAATTAATAACAATGAACAAACCCATAAACGTTTGAAATTTAACGTCACCGTTTTCTCAGAATCCTTAGTTTTCATGTCAATTACAATGAAGAAAGTACAAGTTTTACACCAGTTTTTTAATTTACAAAAATATCTGGCAGGAATACTTAAACCTGACCATTGTGTCTTTAGAAAAACTTAATTTTCTCAAACAAATAGTAAACTTTAGGGTTTCAATTAAAAATTTCAGCAAAAGAAAAACTTTCTCTGTTAAACAATACATTTAAAGCTGAATAAATTTTAACTAATGAAATTTTCATTCTTATTTAGAAATGATTACATAATATTCTTCATTAAATTACTAAAATAAAGAAAAAGAATAAGCACAATTCATTACAATGACCTACTTAAACCACTTCATTTGCCACCTTTTGTATTCCTAAATATGTGAATAAAATAAAACGAAAAACATGCAATTAAAAACTAGAAAGATTTATACTTAAAAATGAAACGTGACTTGTATACAACATAAGTAGCGACGCGCTATAGTAACAAATATTACCTAATTTAATTATGATTATATAAGTTTGGAAAAATTAATGCAATTAATTTTTGATTTAATGTCTATATTATTTACTATTTGCTTTTAGAATGTTATCAACGTACATTTATATACATATACACAAAAGCATTAACCATAAAGTTGTTCCAGATATGACATGTCTAAAAGATTAAGAATAAGAGCTGCATCGCTCAAGATGCCCTCATCTCTGCAAGGATGGAGAATGAAGAAGGGTCCATCAGGCTTCTACACTCTACGGGTGTAGAAGCCTGATGGAAGTCTACAAGAGGCATGTCAATTAGAAAAGGCTGTTTTTTCTACCAACATATTGGCAGTTGAAGGCAATTAGAAGCCAAAGGTAGTTAATAATGTCAATATGTTGCTTTTTCCAGCCCTCAAAAACGAAATAACTGGTTAATGTAAAAAAAGACAAAACCACAAAATAAATAAATAAACGTTCATTTATGAATTCAACTATAGACAAATAATGAGAATTTTGCTATAACAATTTTTATTAAGAAGAAGTGAAAGAAATCCCACTACAAAGTTAGACTAGAAATGCAACACTAAATGATTCTAATTTCAAATACCAATTTCAGTTTAGAAAAACTTCATAAAAATCATTTCCTGGTCTGTTTCCCAGAAAATGTGTCTAGACACGTGGATTAGTGAATTAGAAATAAAGGCTTCTATTAAAAGTTCAGAAGGTCGTGAATAATTGAATGTTACTGAAGCCAACATTTTCTTGATCGATAAAAATCTTAAAAACTGCTTATAAAATTTGGTTATTTACTTTATCGATCGTTACACACTTTTCTGGCTATTATTAATATGATAAAAATAACAGAAAGGACATAACTTGGAATTCCTTGCTGGAAAAACTAATTTTCATAATCTTTATAAATATCTCCATTCTGATATTGAGAATATGTTATCTGCTAAATAAATCAATTCTAAGCAAATAATATTTAAAGTTCGAATTAAAGGAATTTGAATCCCTGCCTGTATTATAAAAAAATCGGATACAATATTTTAATAAATTGTTATTAAATCTGGAAGAAATTGTTATGTTTATTGAAAGGTGCTCTGATAAATTATGTTAAATAAGCTATGCGCTAAAGAATCTTAGAATCTTTATGTTAAGGATTTAACAATTAATTCATAAGCATTAGCATAAGCATTTATTTTTTTGTTACTTTAGATTTAACTACTATCTTTTGATTATTTCTTATTGTATTTTATTTTATTATTAAAATATCATATGTAGCTACTTCAAATTTTTGTTTGAAGTTCTGGCAGATGGTTAAACCATGTTAAAAAAGATGTTTATTTACAGAAGTATTTATATAATGTTTATTTTTTTTATTAGAAATAAAAACATACTATTATAGTACGTTTTGGATTTTCACAAAATATTATTTCCTTTTATTAACTAGTAACAACTAAAATGCCTAAATACTAAAGCACCTAAATTGTGGTCATCATCTTTTAGCTGTGCAAAATGTGAAAGAATTTTTTGACTTTTCTTAAGCAGGAAGTCCCTAACTTGGAAAATGAAAATGAATTCTTTCAATCAAAAGCAATGATGGATGACCTGATCAAAATAAGACAATCGAATAGGATTGTACTTGTTAACCAATCTGTCGAAGGGAGAAAACTTTCAAACTTTTTTTGTTAGCGAAAAAATAAGTACCAATGGTTTGCTGTGTTATTTCAAGCCAAGCAACGATTTTTGCTTGGGGCGAACTCGCAAAAAAATCTCTTATTATTCTGAAACATGTTGATCTATTTTTTTAATAATTTTTTGTACAGAAAAAATATAGTTTTTATTAATAGAGAAATTGATCTATAAGAAATTGATCAGTTTTATGTTTAATATGGCTGTACAATTGAAGAATATAAAGGACAAGATTTCCAATATGAAACATGAATTTTTGCGAGTGATGACAACGTGAAAGCCACAGAGGGAAAATTTCTGTGAATATACACTTGCTTACGAAAATTCCAAAAATTACAAAAGCTCTTCTTCATAATCCACTCCTTGGACAAAATAGATTAAATTTTTGTTTAATTTAATAAATTCAACTTGAATTGCTATAAAGCATTCAATCAATACTAAAAAGTATTGAAAAATAAAGTAGCTAGAAACACTGAATGATAAGAAAATCTGAAAAGTATGCAGATTAGTAAAAATAATATAGACAAAGTTTATGACTAACATGTAAGTTTTCAATAAAAAAAAATCTGCAGCTACTAAAATATATTTGAAATTAATAAACCAGAACAGAGCATTCGTAAATACTGTGTGGTCATAGGAAATTTATGTTATTCACCAAACAACAAAGAAGAGTAATCACATCAAAAGTAGTGTTTTTTTTCATTAAATGCTAAATTTCTTTGTAGAAGTTATTTATATGTTTCTGTATTTATTGAGTATTTATTTGTTTGTATTTTTATAGTATTTAGGTAACAAACATCAGGATGATTTAGTTTGATAAACTAGTTTTTGAACTTTTATTTTCAATATCACATAAGCTCGCACACGAAAATGATAATCTGATGATGAACTTTGCGCATATTGCATGATACACTGTAGTAATGTCTATGTTGAAGAAGATTCATTTCTTTAATGATTCAGTAATAAATCTCTCTTAATACAAAATGAGCAATCTTTATTGAACCTCCTTATCATTAAAAGAAAGTGTAATTTTTATAAAAAATGAATTAAATAAGTGGGCTACCATCTAGATTTCCTCTGGTGAAAGTAGTATCATAACTTGAAAAAAATTGGAAGCAAGCCGGGCTTTTATACATTTTAATGATTGAAGTGATAATTAGTACTATTATTTATAATAGCCAATATTTGTTTAAAGACTAACGAAGTTGAATTTAGCAAGTGGAATTAAAGCAAAAGATCAATAATAGGGGGTCACCAGAAGTGTGATGATATTCCCAGTCCCTGGTTAACATACCTTCCCTCCAGATTCCTGAGAACCGATGCTCCCCTCATCAATAAGTGGTTCTGTGTCTTTCTTATTTTTGTCGTATTTACTGTTCACGATATACTTCATCCTCAACTCAAAGTCTCGGACACTTCACTACCTACTGAGAGCATTCTAATTTAAAATCGAAACACGACATGTTACACGTTTGGAACTCACTTATACAAGAAAGAGAGGGGTGGTTCTGGTAAGCCTGGCCAGCTGATCGAAACGAGAATAGTGGGGGAACGGATCTTTCTAGATCTATTAGTGGCGCACTTTTCAAATGTTCACTTTTACGATATAAATTAATCCAAATCTACCTCACAGTTTAAAAGTGCCATAAAGCAAAATTCAATTCCTTGTATAATATTTTCACTTCTGATAATATTTTTTAAATATTATAAATTTAATAAATAGTTTTTTAAAAACCAAGGGCAGGACTAAACAATTTATTTCCACCTATTTGTAGGTAGGAAGGAAATACAACCCACAATGAGATATCATTGGAATATTCTCATACAAATATTAATCTCTCAATACAAATTAAAGACTTTTAAACAGTTCAACACATAAAAACAGTTCATTCTGGAGAACTGGGGTTTATTGAATATAAAACTATACAAAAAAGGAAAACGGATTTAATCTAGACTTTACTTAAACTGAACTTCTTTTATTTTATTCATTATTTGTTTTATTATACTTCATTGTTCACTCTCTCTATAATGATCTGAATTTTTTTAGTCCTTCCTTGAACCTCCTCAATTTAACAAATTTGGTACCCATTTTAGTATTTCATTTATAATGCAAAAACTCAACTAAACTAAATTAAATTATGAATGAATTCAATGGATTCTCTATTATTTTTTTTATAACAAACAATTTTTTTTAAAAACTCTTATGTTTATCATTTCAGAATTTTTGTTTTGATTGCAAATAAGTGACTGGACATCAGATGTCGATACTACAATAACTTGCTTAACTTTACAATATATCTACTATTTATAGTGTTATTAATATTAACTATATATTCACTGTCTTTCAGAATAAATTTTATAAAAATAAAATCTTCTCTATTATGTATTCCAAATTGTATTCAAATAACAATCATTTTATGTAATTTATCTGCAATTTGCTACAGTGGTATTTAAGAAAAAATCTTGAATTTCATTTATATTAGCTATTGGAATGGCAAAAAAATGTTTTAAAAAAAATTACCAAACTAAGAATCAAAAAGTCAGTAGTACAATTTGGGAATATTTTTGAATTTTGACACAAAAAAACAAAGCAGAAGTAGCAAAGTAATTTATTCAACATATATATATATAAAATATTTAAAAAACATTAATGATCAACCAATAAATGTAAAAATATATGTGCATAATAATATTAAAATATTAAAACCTTAGTTGTCTTGGCTTTACTTTCTTCACTTTTTTGGGAAGTTTTAACACAACTTCCTCATCCATTAGGAAGTTTGCAGGCGCGGGTTTAAATAATTCTCTTCGCGCTTTATTATTTCTGGGCTCCGAAAAAGTGACTTTCAGCGAATCATTGGAAGTAGCCCGTTGTGAACCTGTTTTACGAACTGACGAAAGACGTCGGAATTCAAAAGATGGGCTCAGGCGAATACTTTTGGCTGCGGGTGTGGAACAAACAGCATTGCTGAAGTCTATGCTCAACACTTTTGCCTCAGATTTTCTAAAACAAATAATTATTTTTATTGTTTATCCAAAACACTCTTTTAAAGGTTGTATAGCAAAAGTCTCTGCAAAACATAAATGCCTGAATCATGAATGACTTATTGCACTGTCTAGTATTAGTCACTCTATTCAGAAATAGTTAAAAAAAAATCTGGTGTGAATCACACATATGATTTTCTCTTACTCCAACTAATGCAATTGATATTAACAACTTTCTTTAAAATTGTAGCGTTTACAATGTTAGGCTACCCATAAAATAAACGTGAGAGATATTATATTTGTACACCTGATCTGACTTTTATGGAGCGCATTATGTCAAAACCAACAAAACTTGTGCAGTTTAAATTTCACATCGTTGAAAATATAATGTTTAAAACTGACCAACCCCTCAAAAATCAATTTCTTTCGGAATAAGGTTGCAAATAAAAGTGATACGTTGTTATCTGTACTTTGAGCATTCAAAGTTCAAAGAAACCGTTGTTGCTGTTTACGAAAACATTCCAAAAATTCAAAAACCTACTCCGTGAAGTCGCACTTTTGGATAACCGATTTTTCTTCAAGTTGGTAAATCTAACTATGTTTCTAATGTATGAATATTATGTAGATTGCTAAAATCCATATATTTTATGAAGTTGTACTTTAAAGTTAAGCATAACGCTCAGAACCAATCAAAAAATAAATTTTCCCGGGAATATGTTTCAAATAAAACTGATAGGTATTTATTTATGTATGTAGATAGCATACAAGTTTAATGAAAATCGTTGAAAATTCCGAGAAAACTAGTCAGGCGTTCCAGGATAGCAAATGCAGAGTTGAAGTTCATGGCAGGCTCTCTAAAGAGTTCTCTATAGAGACTGGAGTTCGACAAAGTGACACGTTATCACCTGTACTGCTCAACTTGGTTCCGGAAATGGCAGCACAAGCTATCAGTACAAATCCCAATGGAACGATATACAATCGATTGATGCAACATCTGGCATATGCCGATGACTTGGCAAGAACCAGAACTGCACTATCAGAAGCGCTTGAGGAGTTTGTTAGGACAGCCGAAATATTCGGTTTACAAATTATGGTATAAAAAAACAGTTTACAAGAGGTCAACCAGAAAACGGAACACTATTACTAGTATCGAATTCGGCCACCATACCTTCAGAGCAGTGGAACAGGTTAAATACATGGGCGCCATCATCACGGACAAAAATGGTGTATATGAAGATATAAAAGCTATAGTGGCAGCCGGTAACAGGTGTTTTTTCCATGTTCAGAAAATGATGAAATTTCGGGCATTGCCAAGAAAAGCTGGTAAATGAGTGTGAAAGTTAGATACTAACCAGGAAGAATGAAAAGCTACTGAATATATGGGAAAGGAAGACTCTGCGACGCATATATGGCCCGGTTTACGGAAATTGTACCTGGATGTTGAGAAGTAACGCACAGCTCGAGAATTATATGGCGAGCCTGACTTGGTGACCTTTATTCCATACGCTAGTTGCGGTAGTTAGGTCATCTAGAGAACCGCAGGGTAGACATCCTAAAAGCTTACCGCAAGGCAAACATGGAGGAAAGAGAAGAAGGGAGAGACCCCGTGGATAGACGATGTCGATACGATCTAAGGGAGCTGGTAGTCAGAAAATGGAGGCAGAAAGCAAGAGAGAGAAGTGAATGGCAGGCTATAATTGAGGAGGCCCAGGTTTTTGTAAAACCGTAGCGCCGAATAGTAAGTAAGTCAGTAAGTTGGAGCTATTTTAGAGGAAATCAAGTAAAACTGAAAAAAATCATTAAGTAAAGTCGCGCTGCTGATTAATGGATTTTGCTGAAACCTTTGTGTCAGATATGGTATAACTAAACGGCATAACAAGCTTGAGATACTTGTAATTTCTCGTTTGTGAGTTTTAATACACCGAAACATGTGGCACACGTGTACACACACACATACAAATATATATATATATATAAAATTTTATTTTCTAAGTTACTTAAATGTTGAGGAAATTACATTAACTTATTTAATCACAGCCACCCAAACAATTATTTGATTTTTATTTGTTCACTTTTATAAATAAAACATGCACAATTTTTTATCTTTGTGCCATAATTATTGTTGCAATTAACGAGCAAAATTTCTTTTTTATTTTTGTATGCGTTTGAGGAACAAAATGCAGAGTGTAATAATGAACAAAGTTCATTCCCATCCAGTTGTTCGTTATTCTTTCTTTCTTTCCCTCACACCCACTCCCTCTCTCTTTATATATATAGAGAGGGGGGAGAAGGGTGCGAGAAGAAAGCGAGAGTACAAGAGGGAAAGGAATGTCAATAAAATACGTTTCTACTAAACGATATAATAAGAAGAGGATGTGATTAAAAAAATATAATGTTTAAAAATAATCGGTTAACCGGAATTTGGCAGTTTAAAGGCAAAGTTTTCAGTTATTCTAGTTTTTCTCAAAAACAGCTAAGATTTTCTTTATACTTGGTATGCATAATTCACATGTATAAAAGTTTTACTATTATTTGAACTATTTTTTCTGGAAATATGAATTTTTAGCAAGTTTCTGGAGACTGAGATTTGACAGGCTTCCTCTATAATGCTACCAGAGTAAGGTGTACTTTTTCTCATCTGTTAGGATTAAAGAATAGAATACAAAGAGAAAAAGAATAGAATATAAAGTTTTGCGTAAAGCTTCGACTTTTTGTAAAATACATCAATCAGATTCGAGAATTCACACCAAATTATTTCCGTGTTAAGGGAACTCAGAAACATGAATTTTTGGGGAAAAATTATTTCAAAAGTTTACACGATCCTTAATCAATAAAACAAAATAAATGAAGGTTTAGTTAGTCAGTTTTTTATATATTTTGAATTTATATAGGTCTCCTGACTTTCTTTCACAGTTGTAATTGTCATATTTTCTTCAATCTTGGTTTTGAATGCTCTGTTTATTGTTTTAAAAATTAAAAATAAAGATATGGAGACTTGATCCTTAATTTTATTCGATTTATTATGTATGATTCATCCTTTTTATAAGAAACCAGGTGTCCTTACAATAAAAACTAATGGCCAGATTTAAATACAATGTATGGTCTTGTCCAGATTTTACCTGAGCTTACTCTTCAGCCTTAACTGTTTGTACATATATATGTTAACAGAAAGGTTGCATTTAAATTACAAAACTACGGAAATTTATGAAAATTTAAACCGTATTTCCCTCATATATGTTTGTATACTTTTTAAAAGTTTTACTAATACAATAAAAACTATTATTTTCTAATGTTTAACTATTCTTGAGCGTGTGTGTGTGTCAAAACGTCCAAACGACAGTTCTTTCAACAACTATCTAATGAACAGGAAACAATTCAATTATCTTTTTCAACATGAGAATGTTATTTTTAAAGCCCCTCTGGTAAGTTAGAAGTAATAGTGAAATGTAAATAATTTAAAAAGAAGAACTATAACTATTACAAGAAGTAACTTTTTTCTTGAGATGTTTACTAATAGAAATGATGATAATGATTTGTTTCAAGAAATAATCCTTTATAACACATATAAAAACATAATAATTAATACATGACTTAAGGTTCAGTTCAATGCAAATATATTATATTATATTATATGAATACATTATTTGGTTTGTTAACATAACATTTTGCAGATGTTTAATTCATTTTTTGTTGACATAAACGTGACTCAATTAAGCAGTGATATTTGCAAATAAAATACGATGAATAGAAAATGTCGTTCATATTCATATTTAAAGAAAAGTATTACAATTAAAACAATATTTAGGTGAAAAAGGTTTTAAGTTTTGCAGATTTCATCTAGGTATTTTATTCGCTAATATTTTTACATAGTATTATTAATTTTTATTTTGCAGCGATACCGATATTGACTCGCTGATTCCATAAAAATATCTTTGTAAAACATTCCGACGACTAACTAACTTTTACCGCAATACTTACGTCCCAATTGATTGTTCAATTAATAAATTTACATCTATTTCGAACTAATACTGTCGTTCCTTTAATGTTAATACATGATTGATGAACCGTTCAAAATATTGAACTGGCATTTTAGAGGAAAATCACGAAAACTATAGAAGCCTAATGAAATTAAGTAAAGAGGTATTCCGGTTTACGAATTTTGTTTGAATCATTGTCATATACACAAAAATAAAACAATTTCTACTTTCTGCGATTTTTCATTTTTGAGTTTCACTGTAACGATGACATACGCATACGCGCAAACACACACACACACACATATATATATATATATATATATAAAACCGTGAAAACTCAATTTTCTAGTATACAAAGTAGAGAAAATAAATTTGTTTATTTACATGAACATTTTTAAAACTAAACAGATTTTTATTTTGCACCATAGGAGATTTAAAAAAATTACTATTTGCTGGCATTATTCAGATATTTATGAGAATTTCCAGTATGATTTCTGTTAGGTTCTAATCCCACTAATTTTAAACAATTTTCACATGATTTAGCTCACTATGTAGTTCAGTCCATTGCCTTTCTCAGGAGATAACAATTGCATCTAAACCACATGATGTCTAAACCACATTTCACACAATTAAAATTATTTTATTTTTATATTTTATATTTTTGTATTACCTGTGCAAGCTCTTCCAATAATCCAAGATATATTTAATTCGAACAAAAACTATAATAATGAAATATCCAACCACACCACCAAACAGTACAAATAAATCTTCATAACGTTTCATCATCCTTGTGACAAATATAAACATCGAATTTGTGAAGACTACTTTAAATCGCTAGCTGACTAGACACTGACTGACTGAGAATAAGATTGAATTTTCTATTACCTGCTTTTCTTTTCGAAGGGACATGTCCCTGTTTTGAAAGTACCCCCACTTACTTAGAAAGGCTCTTTCACCCAATGCAATTTACCAATACACCATTACTCACATTTCTTTGAAAATTGTAACTAGCATTTTCATAATGGCATTTGACCTATTGATTAGATTGTAAACAAAGGCTCTTTTAGAAACCATTTCGGAAAATAATCGCTAGGAAATATCTTGATAAACTAGCCTTAGAGAAATCTAAAATAGATCCATGATTAGAAAGTAAACAAAGACTCCAAAAAACCCATTTCAGGAAATAATCGCTATGAAATATTTTGACAGAGTAGCCTTAAAGAAATACAGATTATCATTAATGTCAGAAATTGGAAAAATAAAATTATTACAAATATTAGAATCCTTTGAAAAGTGATTTCATTAAAATGAAAAATACTAATCTAATATCTGTTATTTTATACGTCGTAGCATGCATATTTATAGTTTTCCTGACCGGTCTCGGATTTTCATCCATCGTCAGAACGAATTCACCAAGTTCGTGTAGAGGGTTCACTTCAACGTGATGTTTCTGTTATACTCACAGTTGTTGGTTGCATATATACGACCAATAAGTGTGAGTGTAACAGAAACATTAAATTGAAGTGAACTCTCTACACGAATTTGGTGAATTCGCTCTGACGATGGATGAAAATCCGAAATTGGGCAGGAAAACTATAGATATACATGTACGACGGATAAAATACCAGATGTTATCCACATATTCACTAATCTAATACATCAGATTTCTAGAAAGAATAAAATAGATAATATGTTTACGATATGAATTTAATGTTGCCAGATGATATCTAGCTGAAAAACTTGTTTTTGAAAATTAATTGAGATATAATTTGCATGCAAGATAGTTACTCTGCTAGTTTAATATAAGGAATAGAACTTCCGGCAGGTTCTGTTTTTGTAGCTTTACATGTAAATTCTCACCACTTCTCACTTTTTACTTTCTCTTACTCCCTAGTAAGAGGTAGTATTGTAATGTGCCAAATTTTCGATATCGAATTTTCACCGGAAATATCCGTTTTGAGGTCCCTGAATCCAAAATAGTGGTTTTTAGCAAATGGTCTGTGTGTGTGTGTGTGTGCGCGCGCGCGCGTACAGCATAGCTTAAAAACGAAAAACCGTAGAAAGTTGAAACTTGATATTACGTTTAGGTATCACCATGGGATCTGACGGTGCGTTATCTGCCAAAATTCCTCAACCGGAAGTACCACTTAACTAGTTTTTGTGATTTTCTCAAAAATGGCTCCGACGATTTTCTTCAAACTTGCTTTATCAACTACACATACAAAGAGCTACAACTTTTATTTGAAATATTTCTCCGAGATTATTCATTTAAGGGCACTTCTGGGGGAGAGAGTGGGGTTAGGTTTTCATTCTGCTATTTCAGTTGATTAGACAATTCTGTCATCTAAATAATGTTAATTAGAATTAAATATGTTGTTGAAATTCCGAGTTTGAAAAAAATCGGATAACCGGAAGTGCGTTTACTTTACCAAAAATGATTTATTCACTTTTTGTTTTAACATTTTACTAAATGATTTTTTCACTTTTTCGCGATTTTCTTAAAAATGGCTCCGACGATTTTCTTAAAACTTCGTATATAAACTAAACATGCAAAGATCTACATCTTTTATTTAAAACATTTCTCTGGGGGAATCCATTGAAGGGCACTTTTAGGGGAGGGGTGGGGGTAACAGCTTCCTCTAGTGCTATCATAGTTGATTATACAATACTAACATCCAAACAAAATTAATTAGAAATAAATAGATAGCCAAAATTCCAAGTTTTAAGAAAATTAGTGACCGGAAGTGCGCTTTTACTGAATAGTTTTTTTCAGTTTTCGACGAATTTCGTTATATTTGGTACACAAACTATAACATTTGTTATTTATTATAATTTTGAGAACAGGAGTAAGAGAAAGTTGTGTGAGTGTTTCACACCAGATTTTTTACCATAAAACTAATAAACAGGCGATACCTGAAAACGTCAGCAAAAAGAACAAGAAGCAGTCTAAGGCTGACAGTCTCAGGACGAAATAAGTTAAATATAAAAGCATACATTTCAGAAAAAATTAAATCATCTAAATAGCTGATAAAATGGTGTATATACCTTCAAATTCATCTAAGTTATATAGCATTACAAGAGTTTCAAAATAGTCTCATAACCAATAGGGTTATGGGTGCCCGTAATAACCGCTAGGGTAGGGCTTGCCGCTTTTACTGCACTTTATAAAATTGAAACTGACAAATTTTATAGTTAGTATTCCAGATTTAATGAAGTTTGTCGGTGTTTTTATGGAGAAAATTGCAAAAACTGAAAAAATGTTCAGTTAAAACGCACTTCCACCGTACTAATTTTCTTGAAACTCAGAATTTTGGCTATTTATTTATTACTAATTAATATTGTTTACATGGTAGAACTGTATAATCAACTAAAATAGCACTTTAGAGGAAACCATACCCCCCAACCACCCAAAAAAGCCCCGTTAAATGACTTTATCAGGAGAAAGTTTCAAATAAAAGTTGTTCAGCATTTATATGTTCTCCAGTGTTAAAGTCTGTGAAATTTGCAACAATTCTTCAGGATTAGCTTCCCAACGTCCTTTAAATTTATACATAACATTTGAACTTCTGATCTGAATGCGGCTTCAGTTTTATCTGAAATTCAACAAAAAAACAAGTTTTATTTAATCTATGATCAAAAAAAAAAAAAAAAGAGAACAAAATTAATGATAGTAACTATTTGGGGCACATGTTGAATCTGTATTACTCATCTCTGTCCATGGCAATTTCAAACAACCAATCAAACAGAATTACTAGCAGACAGAAATCTTAATGAATTATACATCAAGAATAATGTTGTTTGACAACCAAAATCCTTGGAAATTATAAACCAGAATTTAAAATGAATTGAAATGTGTAGGTGACGGAATCTGTTGGGAAGATATTCCAGAGCTTCGTTAGGAAATGAAAAATTCGCGGTGTTTTTATGGAGAAAATCGCAAAAACTCTTCAGTAAAAAGACACCCAGTTTACCTTTTTTTTTTTAACTCGGAATTTTTGCAATCTACTTATTTCTAATTATAGAAGTGTATAATCAACTAAGATAGCACTTTAGAGGAAAACATAACCCTCACCCTTCCCAAAAACTCCCTTAAAATCCTGTTGAACTTAAAGTTTTTAATAATATTTTTTATTCTAGTATTTTATACCATCAAATTTCCTACTTAAGAGAGAAGACTTTGAACAAGGGGCAAATTATAGAGGCCTTTATTGATGCAGAAGCTAAATTGTTCTCGGGTCATGTTTATTAGTCATTTGGATCCGACGAGTGGTGCAAGTTCCTGATAACCACAAGGAAAGGCTTTTCTTCGGGCAGCTGATACGTATGAAATTTCCGTTTCAAGTCTCTGAAGTGGCGAATAACGTTTCAGTAGGCAGATGGCCTTTATGTAGTATTGTGATGCCATTTACAGTGGCTTACAACTGAAATTATTTCCAGTTTTTAGTTTTAACACTTCTAACAACTATTTGTAGTTAACCTGTTCTTTTAGGTAAATGGGTGAAGGAACTGAATTTATATCCTCATGTAATTGATTAAGTTTAATTTGTGGTTAGCCAATTCTCAGAACTTATAGCATTCAAATTGAATACAGAAGATTTAATTTTTCACTGTTTACCAGAAATCTTTGGAGTCTCTAACATTGGCCAACTTGTTTACAATATCTGCTCGATATTTCCACTTTGCCTCAGTGATTTGGGAGCGGTATTTATTTCTATGTAAAATATACTTCTGAAGATCGTCATGGAAAAATGTTAATTTTTTTACCGATCTTCACCAGAGACATCAAACCAGGGATTAATCTTTTAAATTGTTTATTATCTTTACTTAACAGTTTCATTCCAGCGAACTCAGCAGCCATATAGATCGATTCTGACAAAATGAAGGATAATTTGTTCAAATCTGGTGAATTGAAATACATATATGTTTGGATTATTTTTAAGACCCTCTTGGTACTTCTCTGTAAGATTGTTGTCCCATTTAAAAGTATTTAGACTGCAATCCTGTAAGTTTAATTCTCCATTACTTCAGTTACATTAATTATTTCAGTATCTAAATCATTTAACACCACTACAAGCTCTGTGAATAGCCACATCACTCACTGGAACAACTTCCATGTCCTTAATTGAGTTTATCGAATTTTGGTTGACAAATATGAAATTAACCATACTCATTCTTCCTGTGTTTGATGTGAATGTTAAGTTCGAGAGAGAATCAGATATGGTCCTGCCATTGCATACAACTAAATTTAGTTGATTGAGAACTGATGGAGCTGCACTCCACTATTATTCTAAACAGAGATTCCCCTGATCTCGTAGTACAAAATGTTCCATCTGATTCTTTCAAAACCGAAAATTTTTGTCGAATTTTTGAAGTTGCGTTTTGAAAAAACTTGCAAAAAATATGAACTGATCGTAAAGAATTATGACAATGTTGTGTAATCTCAGAGATTAAAGGCATTTTTTAACAATCTAGATTTAGTTTTAGAAATCTCTACTATTTTCTACTTCATCCTTTGTATTAATGGGCTAAATTTTCTTAATGCATTCTTTAATTATAATGAGACGTTTATGCGGCAATGGCCAGAGGAGTTTTAAAAAAAAAGAATTTTTTATTGCTGCACGTTTCAGATACTATGGGTTCCGTTCTTCAGGAGCTCTGCAAAATTTATTAGAGAAATATATACACCTTAAAGACAATTGAACATCTTAAGAGTTTTATGTTAGAACAGAATTAGTCATTTATAACTTTGTAAACTAAGAGAAAGTCGTGTGTGTTTCACACCAGATTTTTACTTTTTTCTTATTTTTATATAGTAGAAAAAATAGGCTATAAGCGGATGTGGTACGAGCCATGAATTTGAAAATGTAAAAAAATTTACAAAATTCACCGAATTACTCTCTAAAACAAATAGAATAGAATTTTTAAAATTGGACATAATTTTTGTTTAATCTTACAGTGTTGAACGAATTGTCTTATCTTAATAAACAGAAAAGCATTGATCAATGATTTGGCCAGAAAGAGGGACCAAGACTTGCAAAATTTCAGAAGAATGAGAATTTCAGCCAGAGTTGACGAAAATTGTAAAAGAGGACCTGATATAATAAAACTGAAAATATCTACTAGAGTAAAACTGAAATATTTCGCAATTTTGAACAATTTGGTGTTTCCCTTTCATTAAATAATATTTCACCTTTTTAGAATCTTTTCTTTTGGACACTTAACAACGATTATATGTAGTGTTTTAGGAACAACATAAAGTTTTAAAAAAAGATGTTATTTATGTATCTTGACTACGCTGTGTGAATTAAAACATTTACAAAATTTGAATTTAAACATTAACAAAGCGAACGGTATCTAGTGGTGATATTGAAATAGTGTAACCTCTCGTGCTGTTATGGAAGCACTATTTAGCCTTAGTCTCTGTATAAGAGGCCTTGACGTATGTAGTCAAGAGGGATATGGCAACCGTTAGAGACGTATTGGAAAATGTTAGAGAAGAGGATTTCGTAGAATATTTTCTTTTTTCTAATCAGGATAGTGAAAATCCTTCAGAACTTTATAGACGTCTCGGGCGTCAGGTAGAAGATATAGTAAAAGAAAGTTGTAAGGATTATATCTGGCAAAAAGATGAATTTCGTGTAATTTCAAGAAACGTTAACGACCTACCACCAATAATTGATAATGAAGGTTAGTTTATTGAATGCCAAATCATTTTTTTTCCAGCATTAGTTGCTCTAATCAACCTTAACATTTTAGAACGTCTTCCTCCACATCTCTATGGAGTCACACATTACGGTGAGAATATAGAGGATGAGTGGTTTATTGTTTACCTTCTCATTCATCTAACAAAGAACATTCCAGGACTAATAGCAAGGTACATATTTATAAACATATATAATATTCATTATTGTTTTTAAACATTAATTATGAGTATTTTCAGAGTTATTGACACTGACGGAGAATTTCTTCTTATTGAAGCGGCAGACTTTCTTCCTAAGTGGGCTTCGCCTGAAGTTTGTGATAAAAGAGTAAGTAATTAAGTGTTTTAGTGTAAAAAGTGTGTGATGTAAGTTACTATCGTGGGTGACAAGAAATCAATAATGAAGGGACCACAGAGAATGTATTGTGCTGGTACTCGTGTGTGATTCATATCAAATGAATCACAAATTTGATGGATTCCGAAATTTATAAAAAATTAAAAATTTATGGTTAAATATATTTGCAAATGTTTGAGAAATTTAATTTCTTTTATAAATAATTGTATAAAGAAAATTTAAAAGAATATACGACTTCGATTAACCATGTTTATTAAAAATTTAAAAATAATTTAAATTAATTATTTCAGAAACAACATAATTAACTTCTTATCAATTAGAAGTTTTATCCCCTAAAAAAATTAATAAAAAGAATAATGAAAAGAATAATTTTCAGAAATAATTCTTTGCGTTTTGTTTTTGTAGATAACTAACTACAAAGTTCAAATCTGAATACTTAATTAGCATAATTTATCAAATAATCTTTACAATCCATTATATATTATACTAAATTATTTAAGGTGTATATTTTCAACGGAGAAGTTCACATTATTCCGAAAGAAAAAGAAAAGGAAATTATTTATGTTGGTGAAGCTTTGCAGAAAATCAGAAATAATCCTCATTTAACCAAAGCATCTGATCAAATTCAAGGAGCTATTACTTCTCGAGTCCAGGGGTCAGTATTGCACATAGTTTATACATTTATATTGATTTATTCGCATGCTAAAAATAAGGTAGTTTTGTTACAGCTATCCTGATAAAATTCAAGAATTATTGCATCAGACAAATGCATATGTGCCTGCTGCAGTTGCTGCCTTATTGAAAGAGAGACCAAGTCTTATTGCGCCCGCCATATCAGCATTCTGCCATAGAGATCCCGTTGATATGAGGGTAGGGTACATATTGCAAACGTTAATATAACTAATAAATTTCATTTCTTATCCTTAATTTGATAGGAAGTATAGTATAGTATGAATTATAGGCTTGTCGTGCTATGAGGTATTTCCCTCCAGAAACTCGCGTTATGTGTCAAGTCAAAATGACTCGATGTTTATATGCTATGTTACTCCATCATAAATATACTCCAGATAGAAGAACAGGCTGGTGCCTTCCTCAGCAGAATTCTCCAGATTACTTAGCTCATTCCATCGGAATTAAACTTGTGAGTTTCATAATTATACAATTGGATATGTATAGTATGTAATCTTTGTTATTTATGTTGTTTATTTTGTGCAGGCTTGTGGATTTGAGATACTAGTGTCACAGTGTAAAGTCAAAGATGGAGATGATTTAGAAAATGATAAAGGATGGCTTCGGTACAAGCAATCGCTTCAGGATAAAGGATATTTTAATGTAAGTAGACTAGTTTTACGGCTTAGACTAGAGTTTTATTATATATGTGGTTTTATTAGTTATCAATGCGGCATTCATTTTTAAGGATCTACTGGAAGGATCAGTGGGTTATACAAGATTGGAAACTGAAGCAAAAGATTATTATAGAGCACATGCGATGTATTCACAAACTCCACTAGGAAAAACTGTATTGGATATACTAAACAATTTGGAAGTTGACGTGGAAGGAATGAAGAGAGCTGAAAATTCTTTACCTCCGCCAGATGGTAAGCTCTTGGAATGCCGATAGAAGTTGAAAATATCATTAAAAAGAATGATTGAGCCCCCGTCACGATATAATATAATTATAAATTTGATACCAGAATATGATTACATTGTAGTTTAAAAGACAAGCACAGGACAAACCTCAAAAACATTTGATAACTAGTACCACAGATTTTCCAGAACTCCCTAAATTAAATCTTTCTGCCAATAGTAATAGATTTATATAAGCGCAGTGAATAGATCAAGTTTAAAGAAAATCAATATAGCTATTTCTAGAATTGCTATCAATATAGCAATTTCTAGATAACCGAGTTTATTCAAATTTGATATTCCAATAAAACTTACAGTATGCCTTTTTGTAGTTGTGGGGGAAACCTCTGTAAATAACGCTTTGGAGGAAATCTAGAAAGCTTTAGCTCTTCCAGTACCCTCCAAAAGTTAATTTTTCTGGAAAAATATTTCAAATAAAAGACATAGGCATTTATGTGTGTTTAGTGTACAAAGTTTAAAGAAAATCGTTGAAGTCGTCTATGCATATAATCGCGAAAATCTGAACTTAAGCTGCACTTCTGATTGGTTAACAGAAACGTTCATATCAAATGTGGTAGTAGTGTACCTATCAAGTTTGAGCTTCCTGCGATTTTTCGTTTTTTAGATGTTTTGCTGTCTCTTTCTCACACACACACACACTCACACAGAAAGATAGAGAAAGAGAAATGTATTGGTATTTTCAAAAATATGATGATCGCAATAATCTCATAAACTGTAAAATAAAGTATTTCTATTTATTTATTCGTAAATGGTTTTGTTTTTAACATTTACCACTTTGCCATGGGGGTAAAAAGAAAGCAAGTAAAAACTAACTAGCCTTGTGTGAAACACTCACTCGGAATTTCTCTTAATGATATTAAACATCATAAAATTGATAAATTTTCTTTTAACTTGGATTTTTCCTTCAAAATCAATTTTTCCGAATATTTTTCAAATAAAAGTGATAGGTTTATATCTGTATAGTTAACATTCCAAGTTTAAACAAACTCATTGTAAACATTTTACAGAAAAATTCCAAATTATAAACAGTCTCTTCTGTAAAATCGCAATTCCAATTTACCCGTTTTCTCCAAAATTACTTTACATCAATACCGGTAGGCGCTAAATCCATTCATTATACTGATATGGCACTTTAGACGAAGGATTAATGCTACTGTTCCCCCAGAATGTTCCAAAAAATAATTTTTCCAGGAAAATGTGAATTTCCAGTTAGGAATTTATGTATGTAGATAATACACGAAGTTTAAAGAAAATCGCTGTAGTTGTTTTCGAAAAAAATGCGTTAAACTGAAAAATCATTTAGTAAAGTCGTACTTTCGGTTAATGAATTTTGCCCGAAACCTTTATGTAAATGCGATGGTAGTACCTGAACGAAATATCAAACTGAGCTTCCTACAATTTTTAGTTTTAGAGATCTTTTGTATTTACAAACACAGACCATTCGCTAAAAACATTTTTTTCGTATTCATGGGACCGCAAGAAACGAGTATTCCGGTGAAAACTCAATTTCGAAAATTTGACTCAGTTGCAAAACTTGCTTTTACTAGGAGTGAGAGAAAGTAAAAATGTTATTTCATTATTTTATTAATACTCTGATCTATTTTCTTCTTACTTTTTGTTTTCTGTCTTTTTTTTCAATTGAAAAATAATGTTTGTAACTAGTACTATTTCTAAACAGACGATTCATGGATGGAGATTTCATCTGAAGATTTAGACAAAATTCTCTCGGAAAGATACGGAAGTCGACCTAATACATCCGTCAATGACATTTCTACACATCTGTCTACTTTTCTTGAACACGTGTCTGGATTGGAGGGTGTCGAACATCCTCTGTAAGTTTATTCTTAATTGAGAGAAGTTATTTTGCGAACATATAGTTTCCAAAAATAATATTCATAATTAGTGTGTACTGAAATGCAGTAATGTTTTAAGAAATTGCTTATCCCTGAAATTTCTTTCGCATAAAGCAATGAAGATTTTTTATTTAAAAAGTTAATAATAAATTAGACTGTTAAAATAAACTAAATAAAATTAAAATATTTTATTTTATATATTTTTCCAGTGTAAATAAGGACGGTGTTCCACTTCGTCCAAAGCGAGGAGTTAAGAAAAATAAATCGCAACAAGAACAAACAAGAGACGATGATAATAATAGAATATCTTTTGATCAAGAAGCATTCACTTGTGCTGTACAAAATATCTTGGGTATATATTAGAAAATATTTATTTAAAAAAACTTAGCTTAAGATATCAAAAACGTTATTTTCAGAATAATAAAGCTTTTTAATGAAAAGTATTTACTATCAAATTTATTATAGATTTTGCTGTACCTGAGGATAGTTGGGATCTAGAATCAGAAGAATCTGGAATGAGCTCATATGAAGACGAAGTGGAGATGGATTTAAGTAGAAAGAAAACAGGTATTTCTAAATTGTTATTAAATAAACAAAAGACAGATAAAACAATATTACTTTCGTAATTTTTTATAAATGGAAAACTTTTTCTATTCTAGATTTTTTTAATGTTTATTAGGTAAACGTAGGGAAAGTGAAGGAAGTCAGGGCAAGAGTGAGCTGAAACAGTACATGGACCAGATGGATCGAGAACTTTCAAATACGACGATGGGACAAAGTTTTCACAAAAAATCCGCTAAGGTAAGCTTTAAGATAATACTACATTACAGAGGCTGCTGTGTTTTATCATAATTTAATGAAGAATTTTTTGTGACTACATAAGTATTTACTTTCCCCAGTGTACGAAGGGAATATAGTATTGGGTTTGAGTTTCTTTGCATTTAGCGTATTTAAGAGATATAAACTGCTTTCTATTAGCCGGAATTTTGTTCGCATTTATTAAACTCATAATCGTTAAATTGCAGAACGACCTTCAATATGTTTCTTTATATAAAAATATTGTATATTTCGAGAATTTTGAAATTGAAAAAATAAATAGTAAAGCGTTATTTTTATTTTCTTCGTGTCGAATTTCTTTATGGTACCAAAACGGGATGTCAGAATTCATCTTTGTACTTTTGTTTTTTAGGCATTGTTCTCCCACATAAAAGTACAAAATGAACGAATTGGAAAAAAAAATCAAACTTACAAAATAAAAGATGTATGCATTTCAGGGGACAATCTATCAAGGTGTAGAAAAAGCATATGTTACCCCTTTGAAAAATGATTTTGTTAATTCCAACCATTGTTTCTATACATAAATCTCAGTTTCAATGAAATCGAAAATAAAATTAGGGAAGTTAATATGAAGTGTTAGACAGTAAGGACTAAAGGAAAAAAATGGGATATGTGCCCAACTTGTTTTTTTTTTCTTTTAAATAAAATGTCATGATTTATGCAAACAGAACAAAACGTTTCGACAAATTTAGTCTTTTTCAAGGCCTCAGATAAAAATGCAAGGGGTTCTTTTAGTAAACTAAACATACAGAATATAAAAACAGAGAAATAAACGGCATCAACGATTTTCTTTTTATATCAACTACATATAGAAAGAACTACAACTTTTATTTGAAACATTTCTCTGGGAAAATTCATTTAAGGGGACGTTTGGGGAAGAGGCGAGGTTATGTTTTCTCTAATGTACTAATTCAGGCCCTTATATAATTCTGTCAACTAAATAATATTAGTTAGAAAAGTTGCCAAAATTCCCAGTGTGAAGAAAATTGGTTGACCGGAAGTGCGACTTTTCGGAATAGATTTTCAGTTCCTTTTTTTTTATTTCTCTATAAAAAAATACCGACAGTTTTGAACACCAATAAGAATATAAATTGGAAGAAAATTTGTCATTTCGCAGCACAAGAAAGTCGTGTTTCATACCAGGTTTTAAAGTAAGTACTTTTTGCGTTAATTTTATTTATTTATTTGTTTTTGGTTTCTCTGTTACTATCTTGTGTAATGTTTAATTTTCTAAAAAAAACAAATTGTATTTTTATTTTTGGCCTTGAGAAAGCCGATATATTTGTCGAGATGTTGGTAAAATTATAGTTGTTTTATTTTCTAACAGGTATCTCGCTATTCTCTTCTATCACTGTAATTTCTTTTATTATTTCAAAGTATTTAACTAGTAAAACTAATTATTAAGTTCTGAAGTCATTATCAAAAATACATACATACAGAAGATAATAATAGAAAAGCAAAAAAGAAATAAATAACTAAAATTGAAGCAATAAATAGTTCCGCGCAAAGCTGTCGATGCGCCCCAGATAAATAAATCCCATACCTCAATTGATAACTCTGCAATCCAAAACATCTGGCCTGCAAACCTAGTACTACATGTGTGAGTACATCGAAAGAGAGAGCATCGAGTAGGAAAGATTAGGCGAGATGCCAAACTTAAAAGCAGTAAACCAATGAATAAAATAATCTGGTATTTTATCCTTCGTAGCATGCATATTTTTTATTCTTGACCGGTTTTGGATTTTCATCCATCGTCAGAGCAAATTCATTAAGTTCGTGTGTAGAGAGTTCACATTAACGTAAAGTTTCTGCTACGCTAATTTTTGTTGGTTTATTGGTTGTATACAATATTGGTCATATACAACCAATAAACCAACAAGTGTGAGGATAACAGAAACACGAAGTGAGCTCTCCGCACGAATTGGTGAATTCGCTCTGACGATGGAAGAAAATCCGAAACCAGTCAGGAACGAAATGAATATGCATGCTATGGCGGATAAAGTACCAGATGTCCAGCATTGCGGACCCATCCACATTTTCAACATTAAAATAATCTTCTATGTGTATTACTTTTTAAAAGAAATCAAACATTGTTTCTAAAATTGCACAGTAATAATAACTGTAAATTATTCAACTTTTTTAATAAAACATTCGTCTTAGTTGTTAATTTGTTTATTCATTGCAGGGTATGGAGGACAGTTTCTCAGATATTGAAA
Source organism: Triatoma infestans (assembly GCA_011037195.1). NCBI lineage: Eukaryota > Metazoa > Arthropoda > Insecta > Hemiptera > Reduviidae > Triatoma > Triatoma infestans. The sequence goes on from JAAEAF010004190.1 coordinate 29,965, forward strand.
GTTTTGAACCAGTAGATATAGATATGAATGCATTGAAAAACATTCTGGAATCCTACCAAGCACAAATGGGAGGAGCTGGTCCAGCATCAAATCTACTCGGACCGATGGGAGTTTGCCTTGAAGGAATCGAGAAAAAGTAATCGCTCTTACAGGGATTTAGAGATCTTTATTTGTTAATTTATCAATCAAAAGCAAAAAATATGACCCGTTTTTTCTGGATAGTTCGATTTTGTTTTAGAATTTGTGATAGATAAAAATCAGATATTTAAGACCAACAAAAGAGTGCTATAGCTATATTTTCTAATATTTTCCAATTTTCGCTCAAAAGTGTTTCAATGTATTTTAAATAATCTCTTGGTAGATTAAATTTTAGTCATTAAATTAAATTAAATAATTTCTTATATTCTATTTTCAAAAATTATTATTTAATTTTCGAGAAGTGGAATAATTTATAAATTATTTGAAACAATACTTAATTTAATTTTTTATTTTAAATCATATTCATGCCTGAAACCTTCATCAAGCGTTTTCTAAGGAGGGCTACGGTTATATATTTTCTTCAAATTGTAATATTGTATTCTAGCATTTATGAGAACACGAATTAAATTGTATTTTCTAATGATATAAGCAAAATATATATCTGCGACTGCTTATCATAAAGTATTTTTTAAGGATTATCAACAGCAATGGCATTTTAATTTTTATTTATGCTGTGATATTAAGTCTCATTAATCATCCACGACTTGAGCGTCTGTAGTTGGGATGTGACGTATGTTGTATTCTTTAAAATTATTATTTTTTTTATTTTCACTTCGGCCTAAATTTTTAAATATATTTCTAAAGCAGCCTTGTTTACATCTTTAACTGCATTTCAGATAAGGTTTTTGGAAGTAATGATTAACATGTGAAAGCAATCGCCTTCTTAAAGTTGTACTTGCTTTAAGGTTAGGTTAAAATTGAAAGATCGTACTAAATTTCTAAGATTTAGAGGCATTATTTTAATACATCATTTAAGATATATAATTTTTTGGAAAATATTTCGCCAAAAGAAATCACATTTAGGTGATCCATGTCTAAAAGAAGTTCAATAGTTTGAACAGCCTATCCGATTCTCAGTTTTTTCACAACCAGTCGAAATTAGAGAGCGAATGTGCAAGATATAGCATCTTTATTTATGCTACATCTAATTATATCAAAATTATCCCAATATATCTTTATGGCATATCTAATTATTACAAAAGAGATTAGTGACAAGCAGTATCGTATTCTAATGGACAGTTACAAACCTAATATCCACCATTAACCTTATCTGTTCTAAATTCCTGATTTTTAATATGTTTTCTCATTACATCTTTCTTTCGAATCACTTCCAAATTTTGATTTAAAGGTTTTATGCCCTAAAGCAGATTTTGTTCTAATAAAATATTTGGGTTGTAGATCAATATTAGAGGTACTGAATGTTGACTTCGATCTTAATTTCCACTCGTCTCTTTCATACAGTGTTATTTTTTGTTGTAGAAGATCTGAAAAAACATGCCAGTTCATAGGTTTTATAATCTTTTCAGATCATTAGCTGACTAGTAAGTTTTCTTGGAAGATTCTTGCACTGTTAATATTTTAAAAACACAAAACATCATTCAGTTAACATTTAATACATTCAAAGGTGCAATAGTTGAGATTTTGTGAAAAAGATAAAGAAGATCTATTGTAATTATTGTTGTTTATAATTTCGTCTCTTTCATAAATTTGGAATCACTGTCTTCTGTGAGAATTAAGCGGTGACTTAATCTACAGTTTTTGTTTCCTTTAAAGGCAAGTAAATATTCTTAAAAACGCCTTATGAAGTGCCAAGTGCCTTAGTAAACCGGGCCTTAAAATTTTTATTACTATTACTGTACCAAGGCAGTTTAGTTTCCAATTTATTACCCTCAGTTAATTACGTACTCTCTAATTTTTCTCTATAAGTAGCAGACTCTTTAAAAAAAAAAGTAATTGAATTGATTGCATTACTCTTGATCTGACAGTGCGCGTAACAATATTTCTTTCCTTCGGGAAAAAAAAAATTTGTATGTTTAAAAATCATTTTTAGGTGAATAGTAAGTCATCAAGTTAAGAAGATTTTGGAAGTTTTAGAATTGTGTCAGATGATGATAGGATGAAGAAATGCAAGAAATTATGGGATAAGTTTTCTATTAGAAATTCTCTCTGTTTCGAATTGGGCTGCTTTTGTCATTATTTTATAAATTTACAATTGTTTTTTTGTCATAATCAGCAGTGATCGTAAAATGCTTTTTAAGTTCAGACATTTTATGTTATTAAGAGCCTTAAAGACTTCAGTTGGATCCCAATTTTAGACTTTTCAAGAAGATTGTAATTTCTGAAATTATTGGAAAATATAATTTACTCTAAAGCGCATTTAGAGAGAGAGGACGAGTTTATGAATTATAACTGAAGTGGGATTAAAGAAATAACAAATAGAAAGACAGTTTGAAAAAGATGTAGGATGCAAATTTGTTCGCCCCCCCTTTTTTTAACCTTCCATCAGATCCGATATCTTGATGAAAAAAAAAAACGTTCAGATAGTTTTTGAAAGAAATTTTCCTAAATATTGCGCTGTTATGGTCGCAATGACGATGCACAATTTTGGAATTGAAACTCTTCCTCACAAACCAGACGCCATCTAGACATTCTAACTAGTCCCATCGTAACCGATTATTAGAGACTCTTGATTTGATTAAAAAAAAAAAAACATGGTTATTTTACTCTTCAAAAGTGTAACTGACTTAATTTTAAATCGCCCAGTTTGTAAGTTTTAATAACCTTTTTCCGAACTTTTCTATGAAAAATTGTTTTATGTTCCGAATGAACTTTTCTTAGATTTCCTGGAGTCAGTACTCTTTTTTATGAAATTCTTATGAAGTTCATAATATGAAAGTACTCTCTCTTATTATTAATTAAGAATCAGGTCTTTCAGCTTTATTATTAAACCTGAAGAATTGTTATAGAGAATCATTTAAAATTCCAATTCATATATCTTCTATGAGCTGCAATTTTATGCAATAATGAAATATGTACTTAATGAGTTAATTCCTTAATTTGATAATTTACAAAACAAAAAGTATATGAGCATAAATTAAAAATACAAATAAGTACTGTAGTAGACAGGAGAACTATATGTTTTATATTCATTCCTGATTATGAATGCACAAATTTTTGTAAATTACTGCAAACTGTTTCTTTAGTTAAATCTTAATGTTCAAGGAATATTTAAAAATATTAATAAATTTGCATTTATTTTATTTAGTTACAAACAATAAATTAAATAAATAAAAGCAACAAGGGCAAGAGAAAACAAAATAACAAGTAGCCTTCATTTTCACAGAAGTAACCAAATTTTCCATATTAAAATTCGTCCATCAACGAGATGCTTTAGGAAATTAAACACAAATGAATAACAGTGGTAAATTGAGAACATATCTGACATTCAAATGATCTATTGAACTTGATCATTTTGGGACATTCTCTTCAAAGCTGTGACAGTTTACTTTTTATTTGAATAATTATTATTATTTTTGTTTTAAATTTTTATCTTTATTTTGTATTAAAATTATACATATAAATAATTATATAAATTGCTATTTTAAAAAAATGAAGAAACCCCATAGTTTATAGAATTAGTTGTGGATGAAATGTACTTAGACATTTAAGCTTTATTTTTAAATGCAAATAAAACATGATAATATAGAATTAAGGTTTTTATTCTTCAGAATACCTTAACAAAATTAGATCGTGTGATAAGTTTATATGCTTGTTAATAAACTTTTTTCCAGTGAAGTATCCATGTTATATTGGCGACCTTGACTTGGTGTATTTTGCAAAATATATACTAGAATCTATTTAAATGTAATCACGGATAAAAGCCCAAGTAACATAACCAAATTCGACATCTTCGTCGAAAATAATAATAGGCATACTATTTATTATATGCCAAAGCAACATTCACCAAGGCATATAAACTTTTTCTTTCATGGTCCAATGGCTTTAGTAATTCAACCATCATTTTTTTCTGTAGTTCTGGACAAAAACTATTAACTTCATGACCCAGCGAGCAACCTGTGCCATAAATACTCTCTTTCTCTGCTATCTCGGGCAATGTGCCTCATGACTTTCATCTCGCTTTGTCTGGTAGGCTTCTTTCACTGTTTCTTTTTCAAAATGTTACTTGACAAAAATTGATGACTAAATTGTTTGTACTATAAATAATGATCAGGAAGCCTTTTTATTAAATCATAGTCTCCATCTAATGAATGTTTCTTATTTAAAAAAATTCATTGAAATTAAGCTAGTCAAAGTGTAAAAGTGTCAAAGGATAAATTTTACTAACAATTTATCCAAATCAAAAAATTCCATAAAATATACAACCGACAAAGTGACATTCCACAGTCAATAAAATTCTTTTATATTTTCTACTAACATTGCGACTCCTATTATTTCCACTCCTTATTTGAGAAGTGTTTTATTCGACTCACCTGACTTCAATTAATCCCCATCCTAAATAATCTGCAATCTTAAAATAGGATAAAATTATTAAATTTACTTGTATTGTTATAACCTTCCATTTAAGATAAATATATAAATAAAAACATCTATCCTTATACAATATTGTTCTTAGATGTCTTGACATTTTTGTCTATACATGCATAATTGTATTGTATGTTCATTTAGTACAAATATTTGTTTTATCATTCATATATTCCTATACATCGTATTCATATATAATGTTTTTTTAAGAGGATTTATAACCGTTAAGGACAAATAAATAAATAGAAAGCTGTAGGAGGTCAAGTGACTGCATCCCTATAAAATACGAGAATCCTAAGTGATTCTATAACTTCTTGATTTGGCTTATTTGTCCCAATCACCTAGAATGGGATTCACTAAGTAGTCACCGCGAATTTCTTAGAGTAAGTGTTAGTTTTAATTTTTGGCTGAAAATTCATTTTATTTTTGGCGAAAACAAAAACTTAGGAAAGATTTTAAATACTGATACTGCCTTCCAAGACTGTGCCAATTTTCTGCTTTCTATTATCTACGATACTTCAACTACGAAAATATGTATACAAAAAAGTATAAATGTCGCGGCCAAGTTTAGCATTCCTTTAAGCAATACATATATCATCCTAAAGTAGTAAAACGTATAAAAGTACTTAATTCTCATTATTTTTAAAAATTTAATAGTGTTGTTTTTGATTAATATTGTCACAGGACGGTTTCGTATTCATTACTTTTCAAAGATTTTATCATTAGTTTGTACGATGTTCACTATATATTAACTCAAACAATTGATTTTGATGAATTTTGGAAAACGTAAAAATATTATTAATAATCATATTTTAATTTATCCCAAAGCTATTAATTCTAATGGGATCAGCAATGCTATTGTTTGAGAACATTGCCCTAGTTGAGTAAAAACCATCGATTTCTTTTCTTAGATAGTATCTCTCCGCTGAGATCAGTTTGGGAAAACGCCGAATTGACGTAAATTGGCTTTATTAATATAATAAAGGAGCTATAGACTCTGTTTCTCAGCCAGGCTAATCTAGTACCAGATATGTGTTCTTAAGTGTCTTTTGTGGAATTCATAAGTTGTCTAATGTCTATATTCTTTTAATCCACACGAAATGAGGGTAATCCCTCAGCAAAAAAAATGCACCAATACTGGCTAAAAATAGCAAAGTATTACAATTTCTCTGTTTAAATCCTGAAAAAAAATATAAGACGTCTGGTTATGATGATAACATTAGTGAAAGAAAAAAGTTTTATTTATTATAACCTAAAATAAAATAATTTTACAATTATTATCTCCTAAACAGTTATATTGTGCAATTCACCACTATTTACCTCGGTCTACCAAACTTTGAGGATACACTGTTTTTATAAGTTTTAAAATACATTCACAACATTCTGTTTGTAAAAGATATGTGGGTAATTCTAGCAAATATCTGTTTATCTGTACAGAATTATTTCCATAAAAAAGAATGTTAGTTATTGAGTCTACAATGGTTTCAACATTAAGAAGTTTTCAGAACTGAAAAACATTTTATTTTTAATAAAATTATCTTGTTAAGAATGTTTTTCCCGACTATTTTCTTTTGCTCGTACACTGAATAACAATCATATTAGCTTTTAATTATTAAAATAACATAGTCCATTACAAACATTTTTTTATTAGAGTTAATGAAACTGTTGAATGGTATTTGATTCCGCAATGCTGGAAAACATCACGCATTTCTGTGATAGTCTTTATCTTAGATAATACACTGTATTATCTTTCTTAGGTAATATGTAATCTTCCAAAAAAGAAAATACCAACCTTCAACAGTTTCGGGCGTTCACCCATCTTTAGGATGTCTAGGTGGTCAAAACTGTTACCAAGATTTACTAATAATGGGGTACAAAATAACCTATCGATGGCTATAAAAAAACTGGCAGTATGGAAAAAATCTCTGATGAAAGAATTTTGATTAAACAACATAGATGTACCATCCCGAATCTTAAAAGTTAATTGACCTAATTCAAAGTGGCTAATTTTTGCAAATGATATCATTAAGGGACGAACTCTTAGGGAACTGTTTCATACAGGATTATGGTTTTAAATTAAAATGACAGATGACCAAAGATTACTTTATATTGTATTTACGAACTAAATACACATAACAAAACATAAGATTAGAATGCTGAGGCACGGAAGGTAGTAAAATGTTTGGTCCTTTTAAAAATTTTTTGTTTGGCACTCAACACTTACATTCAAATCACTTAAATATTTTCATTTGCCAAAGTCCATCATTGAGGTAGTGGCAATTCTCAATTCCGATTCCTTTGTTAACCTTAGCTATGTCTTCTGTAGAAAGGGCAGTGACGCCTACAGCTAATGCATGTTGCTTACCTTCAGCCATAACAGCGACAACTGTTCCTTTTTCAGCTGGTGTCATCTTAGCTCCTGGAGATGTTAGTCCAGGACACATAATGTTTGCACCACTCAGAACAAATTTAATTGCTCCCTTATCTACTTGTTCAGGAGGTAATATAAATGGATACTTATGCAGGAGTCTCAATGTTGGCATCCATGGACCTTCCCTATGCCTAAAGAATAGCAAATCTCCAGGACCATTCACTATGATCTCTATATGATCATGGCACTTCAACATTCGAAAATTATCTTTCTTAGGTAATATATTATCTATGTAATCTTCCAAAAAAGAAAACTGTTCCAATAGTTTGTTTCTTATACCTTTTTGCACAGAAGATTTCAACTGTTGCGTACATGATATACTCTCTTTCTCGTCAAATTTCTTGAACATTTTGCAACTAAACTACCTATGTTATAACCTACACGATTACACATGCGCGTATAGTGATCCATTTTTTCAGATGATCGTGATGTTTAAACCTAACAACAATGGCAAAATGTCCCTGGAGCAAACAGCTTGTGAAGGTAACACTTTTTAATAAACATTTTTTAAATTTTGATTTTTTTCAAGCTTTTAGAAATTATAATACTTCATTTCAAACAACTTTTGGACAACTTATCGGATAATAAAGCCGGTATGTTACAGTGAAGGAGGCGTTTACTGTTCTAAGCTGAGGTTATAATTATATTGAACACTTTTGATGTGTTAACAGATTTAAAAGCTTTTGAAAGAAGACTGACCGAAGTAATAGCTTGTCAACATCCTGCAACACTTAGGTGGCGAAGTATGTATAACTCCAATAAATATAAATAGAGAGTTTTTAAATATTTTAGAAACCTAATTCTATTTCATTTGGTGAAAAATAAAATTTTTCAAATGTCTTTTAAGATTCTGAAGTAACAGTTTTTGTTTCAGTAATTTTGGTGATAATTTCAATTTGCACGGCAATAGGAGCTTGGTACTGGTTAACCGATCCTCATACATCAGATGTTTCTTTCACACAGAGTCTTGCAAACCACCCTTTCTTTTCCATGTCAAGCATTACGTTGTGTAAGTTTTTCCTTTCTAAGCTCCTTAAATGTAGTAAACTAATATTAAGATCAGCATTTCTAAAAGCTTGGATTTCGTTTTAACAATGTCTTCTAATTGAAAGTTACCTAATCTACATGCTTTCCACTTTCATTACCTACTATTTGGAAAACTGTAAATCCAGTTTCTTCTTTCATATTTCTTTATGAATCCTCGTCTTTCATATTTCTCGAATGAATCTTGTCACACACAAGTGGGTAACAAAACAATTTTTTTTATATATATACTCTTTTTTTCTATTCCACATATTCATTGTCTGGGTAAAAGTTGACTGAGTTTGAAGTAATCTTCTGGAATCTAAGGAATATGTTTAAGTCTGTACCATTTCGCATAGATTTCAATTGTTGCAAACTGCAGTTGATTCAGTCACCTGAAAGAATTAGAACTACTCAATTTATGTACTATATAATAGTATTCAGAATCTGTATACTGAAGCGAAGGGGTTAGCGCAGTTGTAACGCGCTGAAGTCTTAACGCGGAGATCTCGATTCTAGTCTAGCAGAGCTGTCCTCAGGTTTTCTTTTCCTAAGAGCCTCTACGTTTCATTGACCGGTGATAGGCAATGTTGCTTGCAACGAGAGAATTTTGCCGGGAGGTTAGCAGTACACTAACAAGGCTCCGGGGTCACAAAAAATCTTTCAGGTCGCAGAACATCATGGAAAAAAAAATCTATATACTGAATGAGTATTATGTGAGTTTAATGAATTGTGACATGACATTATTGTTTTGATGTCTCGAATAAGCTTCAGCTATTAATTACTGAAAGTTTTTAGCAAGATTCAACTATGATATCAGCTGTTATTCTATAGTCAAGTAAAATGAAAGTAAAAAAAAAGAAAATGTGGGTGGGTCCGCAATGCTGGATAACATCTGATGTTTTATCCGTTGTAGCATGCATATGGTTTTGTTCCTGACCGGTTTCGGATTTTCATCCATCGTCAGAGCAAATCAGAATACATTACAGAAACATTTCGTTGATGTGAACTCTCTACACGAACTTGGTGAATTTGCTCTGACGATGATGATAATCCGAAACCGGTCAGGAACAAAACCAATATTCTTGCTACGACGGATAAAGTACCAGAAAAATTACTTTTTTAAGTGTTTAACCTTGTTTTTCAAATAACAATAATAAATATAGGGTCATGAAATATGAATACAGTATTTTTATTGTGGTATTTGATTTAATATTTTGGAATAATTTTGGATTTGACGAATCTAATAAATTCCATTTAATTAGCATTATTTTGATTATGTGATTTTATCTGAAATGCAAGTTGATCATTAATGAAGAATATTTTCGCTTATAAGTGCAAATTTATGTCCATATAATATGGGACTCCCACGTTCGAGTCCAGTAGTGCTATCCTTAGATTCTTTTTCAAGGATCCTCTACTGCTTACTGTCTGGTGATAGACAGTGTTGCCTGTAGCAGAGAACATTGCTTGGATGCCGACAGTGCACGAGGCTCCAAGGGGTACAATACATCTTTCAATTTGCAGTGCTCTATCCCCTTAAAGAATTGTAAATCCATAGGATGCTTCGGAAAAACTTAAAATCATTTGGAGATCTTGGCATGTTTAGGCGTTTATAAGAGTCATCTCCAAACGCTTCACATTCTTTAGTAATGGATAGGCACAAAACATCATTCGTTAGATTTCAGAACAGCTTTAATTATGGCTTTTGCTGAGTTGATAATTGGTATAATTAGATGGTAAACAATAAATTTATTAAAAAAAACAAACAAACAAACTTTGTATTTAGTGGAGAAAAACTTTAATTGTGCAACGTACGAGCTGCTAGTGATAGTAGTAAAAACCCAGATTATCGTATGTGTTTCTCAATATCCCTATCAGCGACTCAGGAATCTGAATAAACTGCAAATTTTTTCCAATTTCTAATGGTTTTAATTGGATAAATATCAACAAAAAAGGGGTTTTACAAAGAGTAGAAGAGTAAAAAAATGTTGAAATTAAAAAAAGAAAAATGTTATTTAATTTTTTCTATCAGCTTTTGTTTTTCTTTTCATACTTTCTTCCCACTATTTAATTTATAATTCTCTTATTTTATTTTACACCTAGTTCTTGATGAAGAACCACCAAAGATATTAGAAACTTCGAATAAAATCAAAACTTTACTGAAGATTAAAAGTTTTCTTCTTTGCCCCTTGCCAATCGTTGTTGTACTTGTATTATAAATAACGGCCAAACTAATGTTGCCTATTATTTGTGTTGAGGTTTTGATAAATCAGCTTTATATTTGAAGATTCAACTTTAATGAAAACAAAATGTAGCGTTAAATCCAAAATTTATTAAATTAGATTTTCAAAAATGTTGCATTTATTTTCTCAATTAATTTGGTTACATAGTCCATCGACGAAGTAATATTATATGTTCATGATAAAGCAATTAAGTTATTTTCTACCATCAGTTGTATTAATCTGATTGTATTAGAAAAACTGTTTTTTTTCTTATTGTAATTTTCAAGTATTCAGTTAAGAATTTTTCATCTCTATAAGGTGATTGGAAACTACTGTCAATACACAAGATTAGTATTGATTTAAGTATTAATTATTTAGAAGGCATGGCTTTAAACCGAAATCCTTGTGTCTAGATCTACTGAAACTCCTGTTTTTTTCATAAATGTAGTGCCTCTGAAGGATATGATGGGAGGAATTGTGTGCTTGGGATAAACGCAAGTATCACTGATGAGGTTGTTACGTTAGGATACTCGCAGCATCTCTAGATACATAAAGAAGTGGCTAGTGACAAGAAGCCGCTTCACAATGTAAAAGCAAACTTACGAAATGAAGAAATTACATTTCAATATTATGTTATCGTAGAAAATAACTAATATTTTATTTTAATTATCAGAGACATTTTCCGTGGTGGCCTGCTTCATTTTGTGGTCATCGACCGGTGTCGGGCGTTTGCCCATCTTCAGGATGCGTTTGTGATAACACAGACTTGCACTGAGCAAATTCAGTTTATGAAGATGGGCGAACGCGCGAAACCGCTCTATGATCACGAAATAAAGCAGGCTACCACGGAAAATGCCTCTGATGCTTTCCAGCTCTTCGGAACCAACCACCACAACAATTATTTTAATTATGTTTCCATGTAAAAACAATAAATATTTGAATTTCAGTGATACTGTTCATGTCTGGGATACACAAACGAGTAATCGCCCCTTCGATAATCACTGCCAGGGCAAGAATAGTACTAACTGACTTCAATATGTCCTGTGATGATACCGGAAAATTAATATTGAAACCAAGGCCACCTACCCATTAAATCCTCCAGTCAAGAAATGTAGAGATATTTTCCTTGATAGCCCGCTTCACTTTGAGTCATCGACCGGTTTCGGATGTTCGCCCAACATTAGGATGTTTTTTAAAGTAGTGCGATAACTTACGACTTGCACAGAACTCTGGAGTATAAACTGATTTTGCTTTGTGCAAGTCTTATCAAAACATCTGATAGTGCGACCGAAACCGGTCGATGACCACAAAATAAAGTAGGCTATCACGGTAAATATCTCTGATGCTTTCCAGCTCTGCGGACCCAACCACAACAAAAAATGTATACTTTGTAAATAAAAAAATTCGTAATGTAATAATTGAATCAAATTTTTTTATTTCAAGATTATTATCCACTTTTGCCTTAAAAAATTAACATCCTTTTAAGAGGGATGTTTATAAAGAATACTTAACTGCAGAAACAAAAAAATAATTTGTTTCATTACTTTGTAATTATTAAAAAGTGGGAGCTTAGTGTTATATATGTAAGCAACTTATAACTTTATTATGTTAACTGATGATGTAATCTATTATCATTAAATCAGACATTTTAAAGGTATCCTCATTAAAAAAACGTAAAGCTATCATTAAATTTTTTATTTTTTGTAAAACAACATTATTTAACTAAATACTATGAAATCAAAATAAATACTAAAAATCTGGTTTGAATTCACTATTCTCAAGAAAATTACTTTTATATTATACAATTTTTGAGAAAAACGTAGATTAAAAATATATTTACAAAAAATACACTGCAGTTACATATAAACAGAAAAGTGATTTAAAAATCAGCATCCAAAGTAAAAACGTTTTCTTCCTTAGAAGCCATTACACCTGCCTTTTGATATTCTCCAACTTTCTTTTCAAAGAAATTTGTTTTCCCTTCTAGTGAAATATGTTCCATGAAGTCGAATGGATTTTTAGATTTAAAATGCTGCGAACAGATCGAATTAAAATATGAATACTTATCTAAACTAATATATATATATATATATATAAACATAATGGTTAGTGTATTTATATAAACAGATATCTATTAAGAATCTGTAACAAACTTTTTGACAGAATTATTCCTTGATGCTGTTTCTGACTGCATGAAAGTTTCAAATGACTTTACATATAGAAAAAATAAACTTATTACAGATTCTTGGCAAAAATAGTTTACATATATTTAGCTCTGAATCTAACCACATAGAGTAAGTAAAGTTTATAATCGTACATTTTCATTGAGTGCTTTGTGAATAGTAATTTTTAATGTTATCTTCATACCTTAGGACAATCAAGTTCTACAAGTAACCTATCAGCAACAAACTCAATATACTGTTTCATTAGGTCGCAATTCATTCCAATCATTGCTACGGGTAAAGCTTCAGTTAGAAATTCCTTTTCAATAATAACAGCATCCTCAATTATTGCGGTAATTCTTTCTTTGGTGGGTTTTTGAACAAGATGTTTGAACATAAGGCATGCAAAATCACAGTGTAGACCCTATAATTTAGTAGCGTTTGTAATTAATTATATCGCATCCAAAAAAGTAAAAAAGATATTAAAGATCTCAGCAGTGCCTTACTTCATCCCTAGAAATCAATTCATTGCTGAATGTTAGACCAGGCATTAATCCTCTTTTCTTTAACCAAAAAATTGCGGCGAAACTTCCAGAGAAAAACACTCCTTCCACCGCGGCAAAAGCAATAATTCTTTCTGCAAAAGTGGCTGTCTTGGAAGATATCCATTGCAAAGCCCAATCTGCCTTTTTCTTTACACAATCCAAGGTTTCAATTGCATTAAAGAGATAATCCCTTAAAACAAAACTTTAATCAGTCAATCAGATTAGCCATGACATAATTCTTAGGAAATCATATGTTGAATGAATTTGGTAAAATATATACATAAAAGTCCATAAAATAGCATTTGGTTTGTCTCTAAAATGTACAGTATAGTATTTCATTATAGTAAATATTATCTATTTAATACGGTACATACAGAATTTTTGACTGAATTACTCCTTGCAATGCTGATTCTGACTGAATGAATGTTACAAATAATTTAACATGCAATTAATTATGATGGCATTAAAATATACATAACGGATATTAAAGATCTCAGCAATGCCTTACTTCATCCCTAGAAATCAATTCACTGCTGAATATTACACCAGACATTAATCCTCTTTTCTCTAACAAAAAAATTGAGGGGAAACTTCCAAAGAAGAACATTCGACCGTAGAAACATCTCGCTTAGGTCACCTGTACTTCCTGACTAAATATCTTTAAATAAATTCTCATTAACAACTCCATCAAAAGCAGCAAAGAAAGCCAAAATACATGGGTTTGAAATTAAGATTTCATGATCAAACTACACATCTCTGGATGAACATTTTCAACTGTAGAGTAACGTCAATGAAACACCCCAATTATCTTTCCATTACCCCTTAGATAGATCTTCTATTACTCGTTAGAATTTATTAATTCGCTCGATCTTGACATGAACTAATCAAACAACAAAACAATACAACTGATAAATCTTCATATTCGACATTATAAATTACAATCTTTCATTCGAGAAGTCCCACTAATAAATTGGATGATATATTACTTACCTTTCTTTGGAATCCCGTATGTAAGTATCTATAAGTAAACTGTACATCTCAGAATGGACATTTTCCATTGCTATCTGGAAACCGTAGAAACATCTCGCTTCAGTCACCTGTACTTCCTGACTAAATCTCTCAACTAAATTCTCATTAACGATTCCATCAGAAGCAGCAAAGAAAGCCAAAATATGAGAAATAAAATGTCTTTCTTCAGGTTTCAACTTAGCCCAATCATTTAAGTCCTGAAATAAGTGTTCAGTATGAATTAGATTGTACAGTACCAAAGGAAGAGTATCTACAAGTGCAAAAAGTAGTACAAAAATTAAGAAAGCCAGGTAAAAAAAAAAGGAATATTTTACTTTTGCTGATTCAGTTCTTGTAGAGAAAAAGCCTGTACTAGTATAAGTCGTAATAATTATTTTCCTTAAACCTTGTTAAGAGTTTAAACAGAAGATTCAAAAGTTATTTCATTAACAAGTTTGAAAAACATACTTTCGAAAGATCAACTTCTTCAACCGTCCAGAAAGATGCTTCTGCTTTTTTGTACATCTGCCAAATATCGTGATATTCAATTGGAAATATTACAAATCTTCTAGGATTTTCACGAAGAAGAGGTTCAAGTTGAGGATCAAATTTGGTTGTGGATATTTCCTTTTCCTTGATATGATCCTACAATCAGTATTAGAATAAATTCATTGGCAACAGATGATATGGAAATAAACAATGGTATTTTTTCAAGCCGGTTATAATCTTTTTCAGATAATACATAAGAAAAAATTAATTAATTTATTGAGAATGTGAAAGAAAGAATATTATCATCACTTTACAGAAAATTGCAAGAAACCACAAAAGTTTTATCGTAACTAACCTTTTTAATTTCAGGTATATTATTTATGTTTTTATTTTCTTGTAAAGCACCACTTTTACGAGGTGACTTGGCCTCATTCTGAAATTCAAAACGGAAAATATAAAAAAGATTCTTTAGAGAAGTAAGTAATAATGAATTTATTATATTTATTTACCTTCTTTAAGATGAGGTTAGACATTTCCTGAGTGAGGTTTTCTTTACATGAAATAACTTCATTAAGAGGCATTTTTAAGAAGATTTGTCAAGCTCTCTATACGCTAAACTAATGAAATGAAATACTGAAACTCCTACAGGAACAAACGGAATATTGGAGGCAAAATTTTTGAGGGAATTCATTTCTGGCGGGATTTCATTAACCAATAGAATTCCAGAGTTGTGTACAGTAAATAAGTAACTTTTAAAAAAGAAGAGCATAAAAAGCTCTTTTCTGATTATTTAAAATATATATAATAATAAAGCATATTTTAGAATGAAGCATAACTTGCCTAGGTGCTAAAATAATAAAAATGACGAAACTAAGACGTTCCTATTGGCCAGGTTATGCGCGGTAAACTATGACGTAGTACCATCTCTCTAACACGCTCTTGTCCGTAAGTCATTCTATGCACCTGTTACGACATGAGTTACCAAGAATTAGAGGCAATTAATTATTTCTACCTTCAAGGATCGTCGATTTCTGCCACTTTATTTTCCCTTTTTACTTAATGTTTTATGTAAATGTTTTTATTCCTCAATAGGTAACTTATTACTAGAATCATTGATTTTCATATCTGCGTAATTTGGCTACCTTTAATTAATGTGCTTTGATTTTGACTTTTATCCGTATCTTTGTTAATAAGAGATTACACTTTTGTTGGAGACTGTGCTAAATAGAATGAATTAAGGTAAATGGTGTAAAGGGCTCAATTTGTTATCTGTTATGGATTGCTCGAAAATACATAGGCTGCTATTTGTAACCGGAAATTCAATAACAAATTTATTTTCAGTTAATCTTAAATTTTCGCATTCTTATATTCGGTTATCCTCACTATGATGAGGACTTTGCTTGGTTCTGAACTAGCAAAATTCTAAGTAAATATAAACCGGGCAAAAATAATAGAAAAACTCACTGGAATGCTGTATACTTATAAGACTATCTGTAATCTATTTTTTTATCTTTATTTTAATTATTAACATCTGAATAGTGTAACCATAGATAGTTGGAAGAAAGTAAGGCCACATGAAGCAACTAATTTTCCGAAAACTAATAAAATCTATTGGAAACTACTATTGATAAATAGTAGTAGTTACTATTACTAAAAATAAATTAACATGTAAATTGTTTTATAAATAATCTAATTCCATACGCTATTTAGTAAAATATATACATAATTTATATGAATATCAAATTATCTATGTGTGATAACATTTTCATCTTTTTCCTAGATCTCTATTCTCTATCTAATCATGATTGTAGATTGTTGTGGGGGATTATTGCGCTGCGACCTGAAAGATCTATTGTGCTCCCCGGAGCCTTCTCCAATGCACAGCCGCCGGCCTCCAAGCAGCTTTCTTCAGCTACCGACAACACTGCCTATCGCCGGACAGTGAGTTGTAAAGGCTCCTAGGAAGAAAAATTCTAAGGGCAGCATACTGAATTCGAACCCGGGCCTCCGCGTTGCTAGTCCAGCGCGCTACCACTGAGCTAATCCCTTCCTTCTCCCTTGGCTTTCACCAACGGACTCCGTCCCTAGTTAGTGTAGTGTATTTGCCCTTGTCTGTAAAGTGTAGAGTGTATGTAGTTTAAGTGTATTGTGTACTGTTCTGATGAAGTGCATGGAATACTAAGCTGTGGTAATCCGTGGGGTCGCTACTCCTCAAGTAACTGCATGCAACAAAATACCCCTTGATATCCAACATGATAGTAACTCAGAATCAAAAATAAATTGGGATAAAAAAAAATTGGTGTGAACAAACTCAAACACTGCTTTCTTATATTGCATTCCAAAATTTCAGTTGACAGATTTTCGTCGAACTTCGAAGTTATACAATTCTTTATATTATATAGAAGAAGAAATGTTAATTGAAATCGTACTTTAGGAGAGGTAATGTGTCAAACTCACTCAGAAAATGTAAAATATGATTGAATATAAAGGCCAAAGCCAATTTGTGCCCCGTCAAATACAGCATTTTTAAGAGAAATCATTGAGTTACGAAAATAACGAGAAAAAACATTTCGGAACGTCAAATTGATTTTTAGCAAGATCTTGCTGTGCAAAATCCTGCTAGGATTTAAAACGAATACAAAACTTGAATTTTAAGCAGTTTTTCGTTTTTGAGTTAACTAGTTTTCATATAAGGAAATGAGCTTGGATATATATATATATATTGAGAGAGAGAGAACATTCACTTAAAATATTAAATTCATTAAAGAATATTTGCAAAAATAAAAAAATTGTTTTCATTCACGAATATATATCTCTAATTTTAGTAAAAACTCGGTTTCGAAAATGTGACACTTTAAATTGTAATAATTGCGTCTGTAGCATCAAGTGAATGTAACTAATTTCGAAAATAGTTCATTGTTAATTGGTATAAAAGATTTTTGCAATTAAGTTTGCTTTGTAACGATAACGAACTTAACAATAATGATTCAAAGTAGATTAGTTTTCGCAAATTATGTGTAATCCTGGTGTGTTCAACATTTAAAATTTAATAAGGCTAAAGTTCGTTTTTTTTCTTGATTTACAGGTGACCTTAAAAAAATTGTCCAAGTAGGCAGAAATGAATTTTATTTCTTGAGGTATACGGGATTTACGGGAATTATTTAAAATAAAAATTGCATAGACTACACAAATTTCTTTAAATAAATTGTTTACTGTAATAATGTAAATAAATATATAATGCAGATTGTAATAATACTGTTTGCTAATTAAATTCTTTGTATGCCTTGCAGAATGTTAGATCATAATATTTAATCATATCCCATTTGTTTTTCTTGATCAGAAGAAGGAGTAACAAGTTAATTTTCTAATACTTAACTTGTTATTTACTCAAAAAGTATCATCATTCTTAAAAAAAGACCCGACTACAAAAATCTGGCTATACGTTGCACACATTTTCATGAAGTGATCAAAAATTTTTTGAAAATAATATTATATAACACAACGTATTATGAGTTGAGATATTACTTGGAGTGTAATTCTTGCACTCGCTCTTCAGTTGATAATTGGAAGTTTGTGAGAATAATTGTAGAAGTCTGGTTTTAATTGTATGCCAAAATTTCAGGTGAGAATATTCCCTCACCCATTCGTCCGCTATTGGTCCATTCCCTTCCCCGGATGCTGTAGTATGTCTCAAGTATAGATATACATAAATAAGGAAATAATAAAAATTCTTGCAGATGTTTTTTGAATAAGTCACGTTGACATTTACTTATACAATTAGTCTTTTGTTGTTAAACTTTTTTAATTTTTTCAGTTTTTTAAAATGGGACTTCTATATACTTCCGAAAAAATATGGCATTTGTGTGTAATTTTCGTTCATCTCTAAGTTGTTTAATATCACTTTAGTTCAACTATTATTACTAAGCTGATAAAAGTACTTAAAAGTTTATTCACCATTTCTCCAGCTACCTTAGTAGCAGGTTATTGCAGATAAATTTATTAGTCATGACTAGAAATAATAAGGAAAGAAAGCTTTTTTTGTTTAAATTGCTATATGATTAATATATGTTACACACTGTGAAGCCGACCTTGGCATGTTGATAACATAAAGACTTCCCACTAACCAATACTAATATGTGAGGGTTATTTCCTGAATGGCGAGAATTCATACAACACAATTAGTTTGTCATTAATATTATAAACAAAAAACGATATTGATTTGACCTAAAAGAAGGTATCCTAATGCCAGTTCCCCATTGAAACTCTAAATAGTTTTCATTGAAAGAAAGTTTCGAGTAAAAGTAAGTAATATGTATGTATTTATAAATATAGCAAGTATTAATATCGTGTCAAATTTTCGATATCAAGTTTTCACCGGAACGTTTTGAAGTCCTTTGGGTCTTCTAAAAAATTAAAAAATAGTTTTTAGTCTTCTGAAAAACTAAAAATTAGTTTTTAAAGTTATCTGTCAAATTCCTCAACCAGAAATATACCACTGTACTGTATGAATTTTTAGTTTTTTTGTGGCTTTCTTGTAAACAGTTTCAACGATTTTTTTTTTAAACTTGTTACACCAACTTCTCATATAAAAAGAGTTATAAGTTTGACTTGAAACATTTTTCCGGAAAAATTCATGCTTTCCTCTAAAGTGCTGTTTTAGTTTATTAGAAGATTTTATCATCATCTAAATAATAATATTTAGAATTAATATGTTGCCAAAATTACGAGGTTGAAGAAAATCGGTTGATTGGAAGTGCGTCTTTTTGAACACTTGTTTCAGTTTTCTGCAGTTTTCTCCATAAAAATACTGACGGATCATTAAATATGGTACACTAACTATACATACAAAGATCTATCACTTTTATTTGTAACCTTTTTGTTTCCAAGAAAGTTTATTTAAGGCAGCTTTGGAGGTAGGTAATTTTTTTCTGTTTTTTGGAGGGAGGTTATGGTTTTCTCAAAAAAAAAGTCGTTTTATTAGTATAGATTGCCTCTGAATATTTAGGAAAAATTAGAAGTTTGGAGAAAATTTGTTAATCACAACTATGTAAATTTCTATAAGAGAATATCGTTTGATTGGTTTACACGCACACTTATCAAGTTGCGTTAGATTTTAGACTTACTTCAATTAAGTTAAGATGAAAACAAACTTTTCTCTACTTTAAAGTTCTTTATCACTTAAGTAACTGATGATAATAAAACACTTAGGCCTTCGGGTTGAGATCGCGTCAATAGTTTATTATAAATCGATGTTTCACCCAGGCTTTTTCAGGATAATGTCGCCTCTAAAGCTATACACCCTGTGCCTCAACCCGAAGACTTAAGTGTTTTACATGACACACAAATTTTACATGGCCGCGGAAACCTGAATAATGATAATAAATAGCTTGTGGCAATTTTTGCAAAATGTTTTCTTTAGAAATTTATTAATGAATTGTTAAAATTGAGTTGTTTTAAGAAAATACGTAGAAACAAAGAAAAAAAAAACATGGTTTTCTATTTGACTCTGAGATCTTCTCTGGACGTTTGTTTCTTCTTTTAATAAAGAAAAAAAATCCTGAGGTGTTTTGCGTTTAAAATAGTACCTAATTTAGTCAAAGCTCTTTCAAGAACTTTTGAGGTCCATGACCTCTAAGGAGGCGACACTGATATAAGTGATTTAGCATTCCAATTATGTGCTAAGGATATAAAAGTATGAACATATGAGTTTCAACTGTATGTATATATGTATATATTTCTTTCTTTTGGCATAAAAAGATAAAGTAACAAAAATTATATGATACAGCATATAAAATTTATATGATATAAATATACAATTCTATAGAATATTATAAAGTCGTTTCAAACTGTAATATATTTTTGATACAATATGTATAATACAACGAGCATCACAATAAATGAAAATATAATTTTTTTATATTTGTAAATGTGTAGATATAGTGACATATATATTTACATAGAATTTCAGACATCTATTGATAATGTTAAAAATATGTGACAATAAATATGCTCTGCAATTTGTAATGCATTAGTATGCTGTTATATATAGTAATTAATATTATATATGTAATATAATATTTTCTTTATGAAATGCAATTTTATTGGGCACAATAAGATTTTATAAAAATATACAATTATAAAAAGTATCATTTAGTAAAATATTATTTGTGTAAAATGAGTAAGTAATGGACGTTTCTGGCGCATTTTTATTTCATTATCTATTTCTGCAAGTGTTGTTTTATAGACAAAAGCAGAATTTAGAATTATTATATGTTATTCCAAGGTTAATACATTTTGTTTATATTATTAGCAAATGGGAGTTAAATAATAGAATACAATGGTAGAAGGAAGTGTTTTTCATTTCTATTGAAAAATAAACTTTTATTCAAAATTATCTCTTGAAAAATCTACAATTAGATAAGTAAATAAAAAACTACAAAAAAGAACCAATTTTTTAATTTAAGACGACAACTTTTTAAATGAAACACAATAATGGAAATTATTCAATCTCCATCTCTCATTTTCAATTTGAGTGTTTACAGTTTTGACTTTTTTTTTTCTTTAGGATAATATTGGAAATTCTTTTGGAAAAGCTTTAAGTTCTATTACTTCAGCTTGCTAAATCTAAAATAGCTTGTTTCAGCTCTTCAGATCATTTAATTGTCTATCATAAAAGCTCACATTATTTTTTACACTATGAATTTGGTTTTATATTTAAGCCTAGAAAGGGCGCAGGGCTAGGAACTTGTTTTATTATCCAGTATACATTTTTTTTTTTACTTTCTCTTGTTTTATTCTGGTTATATGATTGGGAGCAATCTACCTTTGAACAATTAAATTCTTTAATTCGATAGCTTAGAAGTTTCTGATTTTCCGTGTCAGAAATAATAATAAGTATTTTTATTATGTGCTTTTATTAAGTGTGTTTATTATGGCTTATCTCCCATTTCTATTTTTCTCAGATCGGAGTTTTGCGGAAACTTTTGAGAGGTTAACTATGGAGATAGGAATATGGGTAATGTGATTTCTGGAATACATCATAACATAATACGAGTCGTATTTCTGCTATATTTTTCAATTATAGAATTCCTTCACACTTAAATGATATTAAGTGTATTTTTGAATAAGTACTTGAATAGTATAAATTTTATTTTATTATTTTATTTAATATTTAACCATAATTAATAGTAAACTACGTACAATAAATTCTTAAAAATAATACAAAAAAATGATTTTTTTTTTTTTTACATTTTAATCTCCATGAGGTTGATGGAAAACTGTGGGCTTAACTTGTCTAATGGTTTAACAAATTCTTATTTAATTTTGGTATATTTGTTAATCTTTAAAAAAGCAAAAATACTGCTTAAACAGAAAAGTGTAGGAAAAGGAATTAAATGTTTCTAAACTTTTTCTGAGTGTTCTTTATGCTCATAATGAACTGTGGAACTTATGTAATCATATTTTACAAGTACTGTCGCTCAATAAATCTTACAAGCTGATCTTCCTCCTTTTCGATGAGATTAGAGTGTTCTAGGTTCATTAAGAGATTTAGAATTCTTTAAAGGGTTTAGTAAGGGGAAAATAATCTGGGAATGTAACAGGGTGACATTTGGGACATTATTCCCAGATTCACATAGGTAAGTTAAAAATTTTCCATTTACATGTTCTTAAGGAAGTCCTTCTATTTTTCTGTTTCTGTAGATCATGAATCTCCCTCGGCCATCTAAAGAAATGATCCATTTCCATTATTATATCAATGATTTAAGAAAAAAAGTTATTTTGATTAAACAAATTTGTTTTACTAAGAAAAGGTAGGTGTTTGTATCATTTTGTTTCAAGACTGTTAGTTAATTCAATATTAGAAGTTTCCACATTCTACAACAAATTCTGAACATCATGGATGTCAGACTTTTAAGAGTTTTTTAAAATAATTTTGTCAATTAATTAATTATTGACCAGAAGCGTCCCTCACTTTCGTATATTAAATGAAAAAAATCTACAATTTCATTATAATTTTCACTTTTAAAATGTTATTTTGTAACGTAGCTAATGTCTCTCACTATTTTTACTGTTTTTTCTTGTAGTTTGGTTGTTAAAGGGGTAAGGTTTTAAAACTGGTCCTTTTGTAGGAACAATTTTTATTTAAATTATTATTTATTCATTCATTTATTTATTTATTTTTTTCAAGATTAAAGCCTTAAAAATTTGTTTATTTAACGTTTATTAGAGAAAAATATTTTTATCACATAGAGCACATTTATAGAGAAGTATAAATTGGTATAAACTTTTTTCCATAACTAATAAAGAAATGACCAAAATGTGCAGAAAATTTTATTTTAATAAAAAAACTGTGCTCTTAACATGTAAAAACTGCACTATTTAGATATGTATGGTTAAAATCTACGAACAGCTTGTGCACATTTAACTGGAATGATGATAAAAAAAAAAACCATAAATTTAATTTTTGCTGTTTTCAGCAATATCACTCACTATATGGCACATTACAAAAGTTGCCTATTTTTTTTTTTTTTTTATTAATGACGACTGAAATTTATTACCAAGATATTTTTTTTATATTACTTATTGCAATAATATTTTGCTAAATATTTCCAAAAAATTATGTTTTTGGGAAAAAGATTCAACATTTCATTGATTATTTTAAAATCAGGATTCCATTGTGAAAGAATGTGAAATAACTTTCATTCTTTTTTGTATGAAATAGACAAAAGTTTTAACGTTTAATTGAAAAAGTTATTCAAGATTGTTAGCGAATTCATTAAAAAAGTTTTCAATAGTATCCAGTAAAATATTGTTCTGAACAAATATTTCAGATGTTTGTAATTATTTAATTTAACAATGATAAAATATAAAAGTAAAAGATAAAAACAAAATTTCTTTATTGAATCAAAAGAAAACATTAATTACAATATACAGTAAGATAGCTAGTTATACTTGTATATTTCAAAGTGTACATTGTTATTTGTTATATCTTTGTAATGAATTTCAGAGTCAATATCTAGATTTACACCTAGGATAACAAGTTAGAAAATTTAATCTTCACAACTTTCATTCTAAATATTTGATAATTATTAAATGTTTTTAATAAGATAAAAAAAAAAAGTGTATGACATTGCAAATTCCTATCAGAAGTAAAAGAAACCTAAACACTTTTTTTTATCAGTTTGATTAAATTGTAAAAAATTGCACCATTATGGAAAAAATAAATAACTAGAAAAATGAAATAATATGTTTTAAGAAGGACATGTTATCCAAGGTGTAGAATTACCGATTCTGTATATCTCTTTGTCTTGGCGTAATGTTAATGCTCATTTTCTTTGTTAATGACATTAATAAGTAAACACTGTTTATCTTCTCGCTTGTTGTACACCTTGCTGTGGTTGTACATGTGTGATAACGCCTGACAATGGTATACCACCACCTCCGGTTCCTCCACCTTGTCCAGCTGATGCAGAAATTACTGGTGAATAATCCGGTGCCGGTCCGGAATATGCTGATATAAGAAATGACAATATAATCATAAGAGCCGCTGCACAAAGAGCACCCAAACCTATTAGACGACAAAGTTCTAGACGGGAATTGTAGACCAATGCTTTTCTATCTAGATATGCTAAAGAACCTCTCCGGGCGACTACAGGTTCACGTGGTGGGACAAGTTGACCTGAAAAAAAATATATATATGGCATTAACTAGATGAAAAACAATTTACTTATTTAAAATTTTATCATTTTGTTTTATAGTAAGTAATCTGATCTTTAATAACAATGAATGAAAGACTTTTTTAAAAACTTTCTCTTACTAATATCAACGGAATATTGCTATCGTGCCACATTTTCGAAATTAGTTTTCACAAGAAGTACATTTTTGAGATCCCTAAATTCGAGTATTTTCTATTTTCATAATGTTTGCGCGAAAAATGTTTTTATAAGTGTTTATAAATGTTTTATATATATGTGTGTGTTATATTTTACAGAAATATCTTGAAATGAAAATCGCAGGACGCTCAAACATGTTTTTCTGGTTAGGTTCTGCCACTGCATTTAATATGAAGTTTGTTGTAAGAATCCATCAATCGAAAGTGCAACTTTACAAAACGAGTTCTCTCGTTTTTTGTTCGCGATTTCGTCGAAAATGGCGTGAATGTAATGGCCTAAACAGTTGGCCTTGAATTATACTTAACCTACAATGGACGCAGAGGTCCTTAAGTGACAAATCCTTAAGAAATAATATTAGTTCACTTCGGATGCGCTATTAGTTTGTGGAAGCTACCTTCCCTACAATCTTTCTAACACCGAAGCCCTTTCATTTTCAGTGCAGAACCGCTTTCGTGCAACATGTTGTTAAAAAGTAAGAACGATTGATTTTCTGTTTTATAACCACAACTAATCAAGAAAATTAATGAATGCAATTCAGAAATGTAGATATCAGTGACGACAAATGATTTTCATTATCATTGATATTTATTTTTGTTAAAACGATTTTTTTTTTTTAAAGTAGTGTGTTTGATTTATGTTATCACTTGGAAAAAAATAACTTATAACTCATTTGGTATTAAATGATACTCTTCAGTGTTTTACTTTCTCCGAATCATTTATTTAATCTTTTTTTTTTGTTTTAGTTTTTTAATTAAATAAACTTAATTTTTATTAATGTGTTTACTTTATATCGGTAATTTACTTAGTTACGGCACAATTCAATTAAATGTATCTATCACATACGTGCCTCTGATTTAGTGTTACCTTTTTAGTGGATAATTGCTACCTAAAGCGAATACTAGTCGACCCATAGGCAGTACCTGGTGGTTATAAATCTCAACAGAATGGTTCAATTTTCGAGAAAATTCCTATTCGGTGAAGCTGCCCGTCAGTTAACTAAATTTCTTCAAATATGGAATTCTAGCATTGTATTTAATTGGCGGGAGGAAGGAGGGGAGTTGTTCGGTCCCGAGACCCTGTTCTCACGTTAAATTCCCTGGATATCCGACTAAACGAGCAACATCAGTCGCGAGCGCAGCCTATTTATCCTAGGCCGCGCGACTTAGTAGGGCTGAATAGCCGAAGTCATGGCGTAGGACGGGGAAAAAAAGATTGTGTTTATTGGATTTATTTGTACAATGTAATTGATAAAATGCAATACTAATATATTATTGATAACTAATACAACTTAATGTAGAACCACCAGTTACCCACCGAAGAAGGCACACATCCTTGCCGAAACATTCGACAGTTTGTTTCAATTTTTTTGTGTAGTTAATGTCCCTAGTTTAATGAAAAACGTCGTAGCCATTCTTGAGAAACTTCCAAAAAACTTAAAGACTAATTGTGTAAGGACTACTTTCGTACAACTGAATACCATACATTGTAAATAGAGGAAAGCTAACGTTACAGGTTCTTCACAACCCCTCAAAAATCAATTTTCCCCAAAAAATGTATCAAATAAAAGTGTGAGACAATATATGTATATAATATACGAAGTTTAAAGAAAATATTTGCGAATCGTTTTCAAGAAATCGCAAAAGACTAGAAAAACTATCAGTAAAGTAGCACTTCCGGTTGATGGATTTTGACCGAAACCTTCATGTCAGAGCGGTGATTGTACTTAAATAGAATACCAATTTGACCTTCCTGCGATTGTTCGTTTTTGAGATATTTTGTTCTCTCTCTCTCTCTCACACACTCACACCCCACACACACAGAGATAGAGATAGAGAGAGAGAGAGAGAGAGAGGAACAAATAGATGTTCGCTTAAAAAACATTTTCGTTCTTAGGCGACCTCAAAACATGTATTTCCGGTTAATTCATGTTTTTTCATTTCCAAGTTGTTACTAAAATGTTCTAGAAGACTGGAAGAGCTTTCTACCTTGAAGGATGTACTTCTATTCTGGGTACGAGATCATTTAAGAATTTTTGGGATTGAGGTGGTGGATAGCTTTGTCAAATTTGCACCTCTCTCCCTTTCATTGGTCCCAAGCCTGCTGTTGGTGTGTCTTTAAGCACATATTGTCAAGCTAAGACACACTCATTGGGGGTCTGGCCATGGGTGTTAGTGAGATTTTGCTGTGTCTTTCACGGACCTCTCTCAGGCATCTGATTGGATCCTTTACTGGGCATTTTGGTTTAAGGAGAAGACACCTCTACTAATGGGGCTCATGCCAGACCCCTTTTGTAGAGTCGGTGAGATGGAGGAAGAAACATCCATCCACCTTATGACAGATTGCTTTAGGTTGTGTGAAAAATTAAGTTCAGGACCTTTGGTCGGAACAGTTTGTCTACGGAAGAGCTTAGGCTGTTTCCTTTTAAGTTTATGGTCCGATTTGTTTCGGAATGCGGTGAATCTTAGATGGGTTAGATCCAGATCTCGATTTTTGTTCTAGATCCGGTTTGTTGTTGTTTTTCTT
Source organism: Triatoma infestans (assembly GCA_011037195.1). Lineage (NCBI taxonomy): Eukaryota > Metazoa > Arthropoda > Insecta > Hemiptera > Reduviidae > Triatoma > Triatoma infestans. Next base: position 56,845 of record JAAEAF010004190.1, read on the forward strand.
TGGGGCGGCTATATGGGGGCCCAGTTGGGCTTTGGACAGAGTAGGTTTTAATCCCTCCCCACAGACGAATAATAATAATAATATATTTCCGATGAAAACTTTTGAAAATTGGACTCATACTAGTAAAAGAAACTGTCAATATGGAGTTTCTATTTTTATTGGTATTGTCTTAAGGTTTAGAAGCCTCTTCATAAAACTCATGAATATTAATAAATTTATTGACTGGCAATCAGTATTCATAATTAATATGATTGACTTTTAATTTCTGGCAAGTTATTACTTTGTATTTATTTTTTTCTTGAAGAAGTTCTAATTTGAAATATCATCAAGAATTATGATACATTGGTTTTAAACTCAGTAAATCAGAAGACTAATAAATGTCAAATAAGGAACGGTTCTGCCCTATCCAATAAAGGGCTATTATAAGGCTGTCCAATGTTCCCTACCCTTTTTAAGGTGTATGTTCAAGTGGCATGCGCGATTGGGACAGGAGATGTAAGACAATGGGCGTGACTATCGCGAAAAATGTTCCAGGTAATAGTTGCATAGGACACAAAAGGCAGAATATATGATGATGTAGGTCACAGTGCGAATTATACTGGAGGTCAATGATATGAAAACAGAGTTCCTGACACGTGATCATGGAGACCTCGTGGTTGACGGCAGAGTAATTGAAAGATTTGATTCTTCAAATATTTAAGGCCGGAATTGAAATAAATGGTACCTCGAGTAGAGAAATGAACAGGAAGCAGTGCAAAAGAGCTATTGGTGCTGAATTCATCATATGGAGTAAGCAATAAATTGAATAAAACAAGAACGATCATTTTTAATGTGATGTTAAAAGTATAGTACTATATAGGGCAGAAACATGAACCTTATCGGAAGCTTATGGACGGAAACTCCTTGTTGCAGAATTGGAGGAGATGGGTAGGAATCTCCAAATTGGAAAGAAGAAGAAATGAAGAAATAAGGGAAATGATGCAGGTAATGACTAAAGGAAACAAGATTGAGTGGGTTTTGAAACGTTTAGGATGGGTGAAGAAATAATAACAAAGCGGATAATGGAACGGGAAGTGGATCGCAAGAGATAGAAAGGAAAAATCTTCTGAACGAATCAATGAATGGAAATTGACTTTTTCTAGAGGATTCAGTCAACAGAGATTTATGGAAGAAAACTTCTTAAGATTCCAAGTTTACCTGTTTAAAAATGGAAATCTATTTTTTCAAACACAGTTTTATTAAAAACATTAATATTTCAGTTTTATTAACATTATTATTTATTGCTGTTAAAATATTTCTGATGCAATGAAAACATTTCATTCCAACTCTATATTTTGATTAAATATTTGTTTTCGAAGGTGTGTAAATTACGACCTTGCTTGCACTAACCTACAAGAACTGCAACGACTCCAGCTATAAGTAAAGGTACTCCACACCAGATGCAGGCTTTGTCCCAACTGCAAGCTCGACGAACAGGCCCCACCATGTAGTGGAAGTCACTTTCCTAAAAAAAAAGAAAATAATTTGACTTGCCTAGTATTAATTTCTTGAAAAAATTAGAACTAAATTTGTTTTTATCATTTAATTTAAATACATTCAAGAAACAATCTATGATGAAGCACTTATATCTGAATTCTGTTTCGAATATAAATGACAAAACTTTTACAAGCCCAGATCCAAATAATATATTGAAATGGTTCTTTAGAACTTAAATACATTAACAAAGCTTTAGCAAAACAACTCTGAAGTCTATTTCGAAAAATATTTAATAAAAGTAAAAAAACGATTCGTGAATGTAAGAAGTTAAAAACATTTTTAGAGAAGGTAAGTGTTTCTTTCGGTTAACGGTGGATTTTTGCACGAAAACTTTTAGTTATCACGTAATGATAACTAAACTTATCATCACATTTGAACTCTCTATGATTTTTTGCCAAAATTAAAAAAGAAAAAGCAAAAATTTGAAACATATGCTTCCTGTCATAATCAGTTTTGAAAATCAGATTCACACAGAGCAATTTCTTCTCTTTCAATGGATTTCGATATAATAGGAAAAAACGAGGAATTACAAAATGGATGCAACACAAAGGAAGTAAAAGTACAAGAAGATAAGCTTATTCCAATAGTTGATGTGGGACCAAATTTTATTGCTTTGCAATTGATAAAAAGTAGTTTTTACAAAGATCGGCCAAGAAACATCTTAGTTGGATCTAGATATGACTAGATACTCAGAACAGATGAAAGAATCGCAAGGTCTGCAAATGTACCGAAGGACAAATCCCAAAAGAAGGGCGGGCAAATTAAGGAACAAGCTTTGAGGAGACAGTAGACAAGTGATATGGAATTAATCCTCTGTTGAGGAAATTTGCCACCCAAGCGCTAGCAACGTGTTTTACAGGCGCACTTGAACTAAGCATTACTTTAGGTTAATGCTACCTCGCACATTGTACTGTATGGCCGAGTGGGTTCAATTTTTACAGCCAAGTTTCTCCCGAGAAGGTTTCTTCTATCCTATTAATAATCACTCTTAATGTACTTCCTCCTTACGGCGTTGTAAATATAAAGTTGACAAAAGTCTAGCGAGTTTTGTGTGTCCACTAAATTCACCAATCACCATATTCTATAACAATTCTAATGGACACAAAAGGAGGAACTGTTTTAGGGATGAAAGGTTTGGAGTGAGGTTTCCAAATAGACCTCAAAACGTATTAATTAGGAACAATAGGTAAGCAAGTAACAGTTAAGTAAGCAATAAATGTATAAAAACCGGCTAATTCCGTAAAATAATTGATCCCCACCGTCTATGTTTAATAAAGTCTACAGCAATTCCAAATAAAGATATATCAAGTAGGACAGTTTTATTTGTTTTTTCAATCAACGAAAACAAAGAGCTGACATTTAAGTGTGATATAAAAGAACAATGTCAACTACGTCTATAATAAGAAAAGAAAGCAAAGACACAGAAAGCAATGTTTATTATTAAAACAAAAGGGCGTTACCCTTTTAATATGAAACAAACAATAAGGTTTCTCTGCTGCAATCATACAGTTCACTGAAATAATGAAGTGGTGTTATCTTATTTGACATGTCATAACAAATTATAACAATTCTAGAATAAATTATATAAAATATATCATTAAACTTAATTTTTATCTAGCTTATAAAGCCATGAAGCTTGAATTTGTTTTCATTAACAACTATGTAACATTTATTTGAAGAGATAATTGAAATACTCTTCTCTAGTGCAGCTCAAGTATGGTGTGCCCCAAGGGTCCATTAAAGTACGTTTATTATTCTTGGTTTACATTAACGATCAAACGGCAATGTTTGACAACGATGATATAATTGGGCCATATTTATTTGCGCTGTAAATTAGAAATGCAGATAACACATTAATTAACAACTGCATCTATAATCGATCTTGGTTTAAACTGCTGCTAATAAGCTAAGTTTAAACCAAGACAAAATAAAAGATATTACAATTAAATTAGAAAATTATGTTGGGACAGAAAAGCTATCACTTTGTTGGACATAGACATTTTCATAGATTCGAAATTGAACTGGACAGATCAGTTTAATAACGTCATGGGTATAGTATTTCGTGAATGTATGTTTGATAAAATTAAGAATGCCGGTTGATTTGAAAGCTTTAAAGTTGGCATATTTTGCGTATGTTCATAGCCATTTGTGCTATGATACTATAATTTGGGGTAATGCTGCCAAAATGTAAAAAAAATATTTAAATTACAAAAGAAGGCAATTTCTAAGTTTTTTGAAGGTTCATGATCATTTCACCAGAAAACGTAATAATCTTGCCCAGAATAGAAACAGGTTGACAAAAGTTCATACCAGCATCCATAGTTTGTCCATCTCTTTTTACAACTGTTTACCAGAGAATATAAAAAATAATAACTTGAAGTGTTTCAAAAATAATGTAAAAAAACTGTTATTAGCTCACACGCTGTATGAGATAAATGAATATTTCATAATTAAGTTTTTATCTTGACAATTTTGTAAACTGAAATTATAATGTAACTTCTGACCTTGCCAATAATAATGTAGTTTTTTCTGGCAATAAAAAAAAGAAGTAGAAAGTGTAGGATATTTATTTAGAGTAAACGAAACAATGAAAAGAAAAAAAAAAAGTATTTTTGAACAGATAAATTGAAGTAGCACACCAAAATACACATTATTATCATTGGCAATAAAAACTGTGTGCAAAACAAACTTTAAAAATATGTAATGATCTAAATTATTATTTGTATTAATTTCTCAAATCTAGTCAATATGCCAGTTTGATTATAAATAAAATTTAACTTAGCAAATCAGTGGTATAAATTAGAGTACTTAAATGAAATCTTAAAATGACTTAATCAGCAATGAGAAGGACAGATAAGTTTACAAACTTAACAAGGGGATGACCCTCGTCTAATTGAATAGTGCAGTGATTCTATTGTGTTCAGCGACATTTACTTACTCAGTCTTTATACCCCTTAGAATAGGTCTGCTCCCAGTGGGGCTTAGAATAAACAGACTTGCTCCCGTCGAGGATGTCTTAAGAGGCAACTAAAGGACCACACTCCTCGTGGCAAGTTCTCCATTCTTTCCTACTCCAATGCGCTTTCCCTTCGATGATCCACAAATTTAGTACTAGGAGTTTACTTATTGGATTCCCTGGACAGTGGGGAAATCACAGCTTCTTCCAGTCAAAAGAAAACCCCACCCTACGTCCTTCCCTGTAGGTACGATTTATTTTGATATTCGACTGTAGTTTGGAGGTGTTGAACATTTTCTTTCATTAAATTTGCTTCATTGTAATCTTTATTATACTAAGCTGTGAATTTAGTAGAATATAACACGCTGTTTTAAACAACTTTGCTTATCTAAGGAGTATGCTCAATAAGAAGTATGCTTTAATACAGTTTGGAGTAAAATGCTAACTTGGATTTTAAATCTTAGACTTGGCTTTTTTCCAAAATGAAATTAACTTTTTTTTAGGTGTCTGAAATTGGCATACTTAGCTAATATGCTTCAATATTTAAATTCAGTAAAGCAGTAATCGAAAATTATATAGATATTTATGAACAAATAATCAACAATATAATTTTTTTTTACAATATAAGAATAAAAATAAATTTCATTGAAATTTTACCATGTAAAATAAAAAACAAACAGACTAATGCAGATGCAGAGTAATATATGTAGATGATATGAGATTAGCTATTAATCCCGAATTGGATCTGATATTGTTCAAACTATAAAAACTACCAGACTCTTATTAAAATCTCATTAAAAGGCTAATAAAGTTTTATCTATAATTTTATCTGGTCTTAGCATATTAATTTTCTTGGTTAGGGCTGGTTTCGGATTCTTATCCATTGTCAGAGTATGGCTATCAATTTGTGTAGAAAAGTGACTTGCAACTTCATGTTTCTGACATGCATCACACTAATTGATGGTCTATTGGTTGACAATCAACCAGCGTGTTGTATGCAGAAACATATAGATGAAACAGAAACAACTTTCTATACGAATTGATAGTCACACTCTGACGATGGATGAGAATCCGAAACCGGCCATAACCAAGAAAAATGAAGCATGCTACAACGGTTAAAATCGTAGATGTTATCCGAGCATTGCGGACCAAACTATACAATAATGAATTTTTACTTTCTCTTAATTTGTTTTATGATTATTCATTACATTGCTTCTAAGGTTGTTTACTACTTATAATAACCTTTTTTTTTATTTATTTAATATGTATGCTTTTTTTATTGTTAGTTTTAGCGTTTTGCAAAGGTAATTTGAAATTTGCATAGATTAACTCTCAGAGTTGCTAGAACCCATTAAAATGATTTTTTTCAGAAAAATGTTTTACATTGCTGTTAGTAGCATTCCAAATTAAAGACAGCGGTCAAGGCTGTTTTCAAGAAAATGAAAAAAATAAAAAAATTCACTTTTCGGATGAACGATTTTCTTGAAACTTGGAATTATAGCAACCCTGTTAATGTAGAACCGTACATTTATGGAAGTGGTAATTTAGAGAAAATATGAACGTTGTAGCTCTCCCAGAATCCAAGGAAACATTCAAGTAGAGTCACAGTTTTGGTGGATGGATTTACCCGATATCTTCGTATCGGATTTAAACCACGTTGCATATCTAAGGAGTATGCTCAGTAAGAAGTATGCTTTAACAGAATTTGAAGAAAACTTCAATTTAGACTAATCTAGAGACTTAATCTAGTCTTTAAATGGAATATCAGGAATGGCTTCCTGGATTTTTTGTATTTGAGATATTTTTTTCTTACTACATACATCCATTTTCTGTCTCAAAAATAAATCATCTTTAAACATGTTTTTTATCGAAGTGAAAAAATAAAAACTTACTACTTTCTAAAAACTTTCTTTTACTGCAATGTGAGAAAGTAAAATGAGAAAATCGAGCAATATTTTGATCAGATATTTGTGAATTTTGGAAAATTTAATAATTTTTATTATCTCTTCTTGAAGATAAGAATCTTATAGTCGGCTAATTACCACATTAAATTGGTAAACAGTCGATAATAATAATTGATAAATTATCTGTTGATTACAAATTGATTGGCTAATCAAGTTCACATCCAATTGCTTATTTGAGGTCTAATAAGAGATTAATAACTCATCCCAATATATCAATATAAACAATTCCCCTTGAGATATTGTATGACAATGTTTATCTACTGCTGCCAGTGATATTCTCATCTCTAGTGCATAACTTAATCTAGTCTTTAAATAGAGAAAGGTGATTTATTGAATTTTCTTCTTCTTTTACACAAAGGAGAGATATCGCACAGTTTCACCACTAGTTTAATGCAATATTCCTTCCAACATGAGTATTCTTTAGTTACCAAAACTACGAAATAATTTAGTACCTTTTTATTTTCTAAAAATATATTATTCATGTAAATAATTACTTTATTAACTAATTACAAACAATATTAAGTCTTCATGTATGAATTGATTTTTGGAAAAAATGATCTAGAAAATTATTTTTAATTCATCATATTATGCTCCTTAAGCTGAAGGAAAATATAGCAAAAGTGAAAGAACCGCACAACATGTGAAAACGTAAATTTAAAAGAAAAACTTTAATTTTAGCTCTGGGAAACCCTTTTAAAATCAATTTTGTCAGACAAATGATCAACAAAAAAAAAAAAAAATCTTTAGAGCAATTTTCAAGAAATTCGCGAAAACGGTTAACCGATTTTATATGAAACTTTCATATGGGATTTTTCATGATATTGTAATGGGATCTGAAGAACCAGATTCGAACATTAATTACTCCCCTGCCAAGGGCAAACTAGGGAGGGAGAATTCAATATAAAAGAGGCAAACCAAACTCAGACAAACAGAACAGTTTTCGACATCGTGTGAGTCAACATCTACTAACACATACTTTCTCTGCCAGTCAGTCTGTCTCTCGCTACGTATATTCTCTTCTATTATTTCAAATCTATGTAAAGTCCTTGCAGATTTATATTATTTCATTATAACATTGTTCAGTTGATACTTTTTTTTTTTTTTTTTTTTTTTTTTTTTTTTTTTTTTTTTTTTTTTTTGTGGCATAGGCTATTCGCCATTCAGCCATATCTGGTTATAATGATAGAACTGACTAAGCCCATTCTCTCATCCTTACATACTCTAACCTATCACAATCGCGCCTAATAAATACAGACATAACTAATAATTACATTCACTCTGTAATCTAAACCTAATCAAGATACATACCTGCGTTCATACCAACATTCATACGGTGGAGTGGAGTACTCGATATTCCTCGCACTCCTTATTACCTAACCTAAAGATAAAAAATATTTACAAACCTATAAGCTATATGTACAACTATCTACAGAACTATTGGGATGGAGTACTCGATATTCCTCCATCCCTGAAATACCTAGCCTATAACATTCGTACTGCAAACACGCTAATAAATACAATCATACACTTTCATACTTCTTAGTCAGTTCAATTAGAGCTTCTAAAACAGAGATATTATCAGAAAATATAATATCTTCGTAGCGGAAAGGGGCCTCCAAATATCTGTACAGTATTTTTAACATCTTTTCTCTTTCAGTATTAAATTTAGGGCATTCCATTATTACATGTGTGAAGTCTTCCTGCACATTGCATTGACTGCAATTTGGGGATGCTCTTATGTTAATTTTATATAAATATGCGCCGCAAACAGCATGGTTCGACCTCAATCTACTTATCGTCATGATATTACACTTATTTAGCCCTAATCCTTGGAACCATGGTTTTTTGGTAATTTGTTTACGAATGTTTTATAAAATTTTCCTTTCTCATTACTTTCATATTCTGCTTGCCAGTTTTTTATAGCTTTATTTGTAATATGATTTTTCAGGTCAGAGGGTGTTAATTTTATGTTGGCGATCTCTCCAGATTTTGTCGCTTCTTTAGCTATCATGTCCACAGTTTCGTTATCTTTAATGGCGCAGTGTCCTCTCACCCAGACAAAATTAACAGATATTCCCCTTTCCGCTAACAGGGACATTAGTTCAAGTATCTCTACAAACAGGTGGTCCAAGTTACGAGATTTATTCAAATTCGCTATTTTATTTAAAACACTCTGGCTATCACTTAGTATTGTGCATTTCTTGCTATTAAATAATGATAATGATAAAATGTACTTAAGGGCCATGATAATAGCGACTACCTCTGCTGTGTAGACTGAGGCGTATTCACTAAGCTGAGCTATCTCGCAGAATTTAAGTTGGGGGTCATACATAGCGCTTCCTACTTTATTATCTAACTTGGATCCATCTGTGAATATTCTATAGGTTTGCGGCCAATTATTTTCCATGAATTCCTCAAATACAGCATTTCTAAATTCTTCAGGTTTTACTCCGAGGTCAGTTGATGTGCTAACATTAACATCTTTATAAAGATAATCATATTCAGTCGAATAGATTGGTATTGTATCATTAAAAAAAATGATGTTTTTGAATTCTGAAATAAACATGAAACTATTGGTGTAGACAGGAGCAGCTTTTTTCTTTCAAAATGCATAAGTAAGAATTTTTTCATTTAGATGGCATATTTGAGTATAAATTTTTCTATTTCTGCTCATTAATTTTAGTACATATCTATCCGATATTATTTGAATTCTATGTCTCAGTGGAATTTCACAAGCTTCTGCATATAAAATATCCACCGGAGTACTATTTAAGAAACCCAAACATAATCTCAAACATTTATTTTGTAGTATTTCTAATGGCCGCAAAACTGTCTTTTTAGCTTGTCCGTACAGAAAACATCCAAAATCCAACACAGCTCTTATAGTGGCCCTATAATATAACAAAGAGATTTCTGGATCCGCACCCCATTTTCTATGACATGTTGCCCGTAAAATATTTAAATATTTCCCAATTTTGGCTTCTACGTTTTTTATATGAATTTTCCAATTAAGAGTTTTATCCATAGTGACCCCCAGAAATTTTGCTGACATCTCACACGGAAATCTTCTGCCACTTAGATACAGCTCATTGGAGAGATTCAATCTTCGTTTTCTAGTGAATGGACATATAACAGATTTAGATTCAGATATAGACAGACCATTATCGAGCATCCATTTATATAGTTTATCTACAACCACTGCAAGTTCTTGTTTACATTCTTCCATAGTTCTCTTCGTGGTGTAAATACAGACATCGTCTGCGTACTGTAGTAACTTAGTATTTTGAGTGATAATGTTCTCTAAGTTTTTAACATATACTGAGTACAGTACCGGGCTCAGGATGCTGCCTTGAGGCAGACCAATTTTTGATACTACGGGTCCTTCTATTTTATCGTTTATTTTTATATAAATATTTCTGTTTAAAATTAGATTGATAATGTTTTTAATAAATTTAGCAGGAAATTTTTGAGATTTCATTTTTTCTGCCAAGATTGGAAATTGTACGTTATCGTACGCAGCCGTGAAATCTATAAATAGCGCCAGAGTTACTTTATTTACAGTATAGCCTGAATAAATATCCGTGGCCAATTGTATCTGGCAATCGTGCACAGATTTACCTTTTCTGAATCCGAATTGGCTCTCAGGCAACATTTTATTGTGTTCTAACCACCATTCTAATCTGTATTTAATCATTCTTTCGAATGTTTTCAACAGGCAAGAGGAAAGAGCAATCGGGCGATATGAGTCACAAGACTGTCTGTTTTTACTAGGTTTTAGTATCGGATTTATTAGGTAATTTTTCCATTCATCTGGGAATTCTCCTTTCGTCCACATAACGTTGTATAATTTTAATAAAATAACTTTTGCTGGGGCCGGAAGATTTTCAATCATTGGGTAATGTATGTTATCCATCCCAGGTGCTGTATTTGAGTGGTGTTTTATAGCTTTATTTAGTTCGTTTATTGTAAAATGCTGTAATAACATATGAGACGATTCATTTGTATTATTTTCAAACTCTATTTTGTTTTGGACGAAAGGAGGTGCTAATTTATTTATAAAATCAACACACCAATCGCCCTGAACTAATGGCATATAGCTATTTACAGGTTTTGACAGTAATTTGATTTTTTTCCATATGTCTCCTATTGGTGTGCTTTTATTTAATTTTTCACAAAATTGCTTCCAATGAGTTTTTTTACAATTTTTAAGTATTAATTTCGTTAGCGCAGTTTGTTTTTTGTATTTTAAAAAATTGTCAAAATTAGAGTTCTGCACATATTGTTTAAATGTCTGTTTCCTTTTCTCTATCGCCTCTTTACACTCGTCATTCCACCAATTATTACATTTATTTCCCTTATTATAGCTTTGTTTTGGTATAGAGTTTTCGTTAGCGTAGTTCAGGGCTGCCATAAAATCTGTATAACTGTCGGTGGATAGTACATGTTCATTTATATTATTTCGAAAAGAATCCCAGTCTGCTTTTTTAATATTCCATTTACGTATATTCAGTCTACTTGTAGTATTTATTATGTTATCATTTGATTCCATTAAAATAGGAATGTGATTAGACCCCATGGTATCGTCTAAAAGAGACCATGTAAAAAATGGGGCGAGTTGTGGAGAGCATATAGTTATATCTAACGCCGATTCATTTGTTTGATTTATATTTTTAACTATTGTAGGAAGCCCAGTGTTTAAATAAACTAGATTATTATCATGAATTGCTTCTAATAGAGAGCGACCTTTGGTATCTGTGTAGCTGGAGCCAAACACTTGATTGTGTACATTAAAGTCACCTCCTAGTATAAATGGAGGGGGTATACTTTTAATAAACTTGTCCCATTCTGCACAAGTAATGTTATTTTTCGGGCTATTGTAAACAGATACAATTGATAATAATCTATTATTTTGTAACGTTGGTACAGAAATCCCCACTACCATCAGATCATTTATATTATATAAATTTTGAATTTCTGTGAAACCTATTTTATTACTAATTAATATTGCTACCCCTGCCTTTCCATCTAATCTGTCATTTCTGGCTAAGTTATACCCTGTAAACTTAACCACAGAGTTTGGTTTGAACCATGTTTCGCTTAATAAAGCTATGTCAATGTTTTCTTTTTTTAAGCAAATTTCTAGGCTTCCTTTATTAGCAATAGCAGATCTGGTATTCCATTGCAATATGGTTGATTTATTCATTTTTTAAAAGTTGATGAAGATAAATAAATAATTATATACACTGTACAATAAAATACTATATACAGCCAAATATAAAGTTTATTTACACTATATATACACATTGCACTATGTACACACATGCATACACTTCCATTCATACCTATATACAGAACAGACAAACACACAGCCATACTTGAATTATAACAGACATCTATACAGATATTTACAGACATATGTACATACATTTATTAAGATAAACTTTGCTGGTATAATACTAGTTGAAAATAGGTAGAATTACAGAGTTGTAATTCAATAACTAGTTCAAATATTTTATTTACATCGCTTCGTTTAGACTTATTAGCCTATCTTTAATTATTGTTTTTAATTTTTCTTCCGGCATATCTTTTAAATCGCTGGTGTTTATACTCTTTAAGATAGAGTGCATAGCTTCATACATAATTTCCAGATTATTATCACTTTTCAGAGGTGACAAAACCTTCTGGATTTCAGTTGGTTTATAGGGATTTTTCTGAATCAGACCTCCAGGAACATTTTTGGCCAATCCTTGATTAAATATAAATTTATTTATTTCTTTTTGATCAAAATTTGGAGAAACAGTCCTGACTCTTTTAGTGGCCCTTTTTACTGTTATTGTCGAAGCGTATTGCCTATTAGGGTTAGAACATTTATTTTACAAAGGAAATTCTTTTAGATTGTCAAGCGTCGGTGCCTCTTTATACACTAGTGCAGAAAATGAATTCTTGTTTTCGAGAAGATTTCTAGCTTCCATATACGGTAAATTGTTCTCAGCCATTAATTGTTTTATAGTTTTTTCTTTTTTAAAGCGGGGGCGTAGATCATGATTTGAAGCTACATGCCCACCGTTTCCACAATTTACGCATTTAGTTTCTCTACTATTACATTCTTTACTTTCATGTTTATCCCCACATTTTTCACACCTTATACTGCCTTTGCACTGATCCTGAAAATGCCCATATCTCATACATTTCTTACACTGTATTACTCTCTGTATATAATTATGTACCTCACACCGGACATAATGTATATATACATACTGCGGGATTTGTTGACCTCTCACTGTAATTAATACAGACTGAGTAGGTACATATTTAGTTTCATTTGTTTCATTGTCTGTCACCCTACGCTTCAACGTCCTCAAATCCAAAATTTCAAATTTATGACCCACTGGACCCCTTATAACCTCTTTAATTTCCTCTTCACTTAGCTCCGTATCTATCCCTCTTATTACAGCTCTCCTTTGTAATAAGTACCTTGGGATATATGAATTAAACCCTTTATCTTTCAATACCATAGATTTTATCAGTTTATTAGCAGAAACCCCATTATTCAGTTCCACTCTTAATCTGTTCACACCCAATTTCTTAATGGAATTTATATTGTTTGCAATATCAGGATGGTTTACATATAATAGTTTCCCAATAGACATCGGGTGTATTCTGGAAATACCTTTTTGATCTTTGTTTAGGCTCTCAATTATAACAAAAAACGGTCCCAGATCATCATTACGGTATTCCATTGGGATAACTAACCCACTCACCTCAACGCTTTTTTCCACATTTTCTGGCTGATTTATAATTTCTGCAATTCCCTTTGCCCCTTCACTTTCCATTTCAATGTCAGGTGGAACCCCAACCTGACCTCTACTGTTGTCTGTCATCCGATTTTGTAATTAAAATAAAATTAAAAGGAAACCTCTAACAAAAACAAAAAACAAAAAAACAAAAATATATATATTTAAAATAAAATAACTACCGTTAAAAGGAAAATGAAAATGTAAAATAAAACCAATCCCTCTAAAGTACTTTCACTTCTAGCACTTATAAAGAAAAATAAAAGGTTATTTAAACTAAAATTAAACGGAAAATAAAAAAGGAAAAAAAAAGAAAAAGAGAGCAATAAAAATGTACGTGAAAAATAAAAAGAAACTCGAGAAATTAGGAAATAAGAGAAATAAAAATTATTTTTAACTTAAATGAAAGAATCAGTTTGTATGTGCAGCCGCAGTGAACTTCGATCCGCACTCTACGGTTGTTCAACACAAACTGCAGTTGATACTTAAAGAAGCTCATTTCTTCTCTTCCGAAAATATCTCTTCTGCTTCAATTACCCGAATCTGTCCATCACAATATCCATATGGCTAACGAATATGGACTTATTGCAAATATTTACTATCTCTTTTTGCTTGAAGATGAAGAAGTATTGTACAATTGTCGGAAATGGAGTTTCTCTTTAGAAATATATAATATGAATTTATCTGAGCAAGAAAAAAAAAAAAAAATGTATTAGGGATTGTTCCCAGTGTCTGTTGTGTGTGACTGTCTGTCTGGGATATACCATTCAGATATCATCTGGTGATTCGATACGATTTAGAAAAAATCGGTAAAACATTTTTTTTTTCCAATGCCGATTTTTATTGGCTTGAGCCATTTGTTGGCGAGCAGTCCAATAGAGAGCAGCCATTTGGGTTATACCTAACTGCGCGTTAATGCCCAAATCATGGCGAGCACATTGCAGGGCTGTACATCTCAGTTGGTGCTCGCTCGTCATGTCCTCCCCCAGAATACATAGAGGGCAAGTTGGTCTGTCAACTACTGCTATTCGCCACAGATGATGTTGTAAGTAGTCGTGGCCAGTTAGCAGTCGAAAAGCGCCACGTTGATTCTACGAGGCAGTTCACTATTTAACCAGCCCTCACGCCTGTAGAGAGCTTCGTTTCTCTTTCCAAGTACTGCCTCTCGGTGATCATCATGTTGGAGTCGATATTCCTTAATTTAGTCAGAGCGATAATGGCAGCTTGCGAATCCACCAGGATGACAACATTTTTGGTGTGAGTCGTTCAATATTTTCAAGAGCGAGCTTTATTGCAGCAATTTTGACATCAAAATTTGTGCACGCACGTCCGAATGGCTGGTAGCTCTGAAATAATTCGCAATAAATACCCGCGCCAGCTCTACTACGGTCGGGCTGTGCTGATCCATCTGTAAATACATGCAGCCAACTTTCTGATGGGTATCTGCTAGCTAATGTTCCAAGGCTGCCGCCCTGAGTTCCAACCCAAACATAGTCTCCCCATTAGTTAGGTCCAGGGCAGCTGGTGCCATTTCAAAATCAGATGGCGCCTGAAAGGAGGATAGAAACATTTGCCTACAATCCAGCTGGAGGTTGTATTCCGCTTGGAAGGATTTACCCTGTTTATAAAACTTGTCTGTGTGACCAATCTTCCTGAGGCAGGTACATAGAGGTTCCAAAAGGAATCATCTAGTCGTCCTAACCTTTCATAATGTGTCAAAGCAGCGGAAAGTCTTCTTACGTGGAGGGAGGCAATACCAGTTTGCAATCCATGGCTACAATCGGTGTTCATTTAGGTCCTCCAGTGATTACCTGCAGAGCACTGTTCTGTACCCTGTCGATGCTCTGAAGAGTTGTATTGCTAGCTGTTACTATAGCTACTCTGCCATACCATGGATGGCCGTACATAGGTCTTACAGGCTGTAGTCAGCATATCCTGTGTTGAACCGCATGTGGTGCCGATAAGACGTTTCAGGACTGCCACACGCTTAGTTCCGCGATCCACACTCTTCTGCACTTGCAAATTCCAGTTGAGCTTTGAATCAAGCGTTATTCCCATGTAGATAAAACAAACTCAAATAGCACTTTACCGGAAAACATAATATCACCGCTCCTCCAAAACCACTCCTAAATGAATTTTCTCAGAAAAAAATTTCAAATAAGCGTTTTCCTATATTATATGTAGTGTGTATGCAAAATTTAAAGAAAATCGTTGGAGCCTTTTCCGAAAGAATTGCAAAAAAACGGAAAAATCTATTTAGTAAATGAATACTTTCGATTGCTGAACTTTTTGCATATTTCCCTTTTTGAGTTATGCTGACACACACCTACATACGCACATACACATAGATACGAGTGAGTGGTGGAGTTCAATTTTTAAAAACCACTTTGTTTTTTTTGACAAAACATATATTTCCAATGAAAACTGGATATCGGAAATTTGATACGGTCGCTATAATTCCTCTTACAGCAGTAAGAGAAAGTCAAAGTCAGTCAATCGCACTTTCAATAATAGATTTTGACCGATATTTCGTGTTGGACCACGAGGTGATTCGTAAACTGAGAATGTATAGCTGGAAGCTTCCCCTCTATTTTTTCTTGTTGAGTTATTTTGTATACATACACACACAATACATACATTCACAGATAATATTCGCTAAAAACATTTTTTTTTGCATTTTGTGAGGAACACAAAACATATATTTCTAATGAAAACTCAGATTCGAAAATTTTGACGAGATTGCAATACTTTTTCTTATTGTTTTAAGAGAAAGTAATAATTGGAACATTTTTTTTGAGAGGATGATAAAGTACTGCGAGATTTTATGGGATCCCAACCTACTTACTACAAAAGGGAAGAACTGTTAATTTAAAGGCGAGGTACTGAAATAGAAAGTAGAAACTTTAGGTCACTATATATCTCCAATCCTTTAAGCAATAGCTTACAAGAAAATACATACATACCCTTTGCTATAACAATGTTTCTCAGCAAAAACGATTAAAGAATAAGTATTGTTCAAAAACTTATTGGTAGGCAGGCGAAAAGTGAAAGAAAGAGATTCCCAAACTTATAGGACTTTGATCATGCCATTTCATCCTAATTAAACAATACGGTCTAATTTGCAAAAGATCTAATTTGTATAAAATATGCAGGCATTTTTTTTTTTTTAAAGTTAGGTGCGGATGTTCCTGATAATAGCTTCAGTATGAAAAGGAAAAAAAGATAAGTATTACAAGGACATACATCCTCGTATACCAGCAAAGCCTTAGTTTGCGGTGTTGGAGGAGGGATAAACGCAATTTTATACCACGAAATGGTCTTAGGTTTAACTAAAACCGCACTTGCATAAGATAAATGTGACAAAACAGTCCGAGTTCGAGTTGCTTTAGTTATGGCTGCGAACAAGATGGTGACATCAATCATTTGCTCTTCAGCTGCAACAATTATAGTAAAAAAAAAAAAAAAAAAAAAAAAAATTTTTAATGGAACTCTCCGAATATTTACAAATTGCTTGTAGCGCTGAGAGCATAATGGCAACAATGAGAAAGGAAGAGCTAGTTTGCATTTATAAATATATTAAAGAGAATGAAATGAAAATAGAGAGGTGAGAATTAATGCTTATTGTCTCTTATAATTTTTCACGACAAATATCAACAGCCATTAACCTTGAATTTTTTTTAGAGAAGTATCAGAGGCAAGCAATATTGCTACATCAAGCAAGATCTTCAGCTTTCAAGAAACTCATATCTCCACAGAGTTGGAGAAAAAAAAGAGGAATCTCTTCCTAGTATTTTACATTTAAAAAAATAGCAATGATTTTTCCCACCAATTGATTGGCAGTTTATGTCATTTAGAAGCCCTGACTAGTATTAGTAAGCATGCCACTAAGTGGTATACAGATGGGTCTATGACCTCAAAGGAACCGGGGCAGGGGTATTTGGGCCTAGAACCAAACACTCGGAACCCATGGGCGCATTTCCCAGCATCTTCCAGGCGGAAATTCACGCTATTGGAAGATGCGTTCAGTTGAACCTCGACAGGGGATATCGGAATCAGGAGATAGTTATCGTATCCGATAATCAGGCTGCCATTAAAGTACTGAGCTCCTAAAGCACTATGTTATCAGTTCTAAAATAGTATGGGAATGCCTAGGTAAGCTTAACGACCTAGGCAGAAGAAATAAAGTCATCCTAGTCTGGGTGCCGGGACATGTCGGCGTGGAAGGTAATGAAGTGGCCGACACCCTGGCAAAAGAAGGCGCTGAATCTTCTCTCTTAGGGCCAGAGCCCTTTTGCGGAGTCAGCGACCAGGTATTTTTTAGAAGAAATCAAGAAGGAGGAGGTAGCGGCACCAGAGTGAGTACAATAGATCATCAATGATCGCAGTGCAGGACCCTCAAAAAAAAAAAAAAGAAAAAAAAAATCATTTAAAAACCAACCACTGGCACGAGTGCCATATCCACGATTAGTTCAGATTAGTGAAGAACTTTGCAACGATTTTTTAAGATCATTCATTAGAAAAAACACTAGAAAAGTTTTCGTAAACATAGAATTTATTTTCAGAATAATGATTCTGTGTTTCTCTATTTGAGAGTGAGAGAGAGAGAGAGAGAGAGAGAGAGTATAAAACTGTCTTTGGATACATTAAACATATAATGAATTGTGTTGGATAGAATAAGACTCATAAAATTGGCTAGAAAACCAGGAAAACTAGCTGGAGAAGTGTAGTAAGGAGCTTACATAAAGTACACTAAGTTCGCTCCGTAGTAGTAGGACAAGATGATATATAGCCTTAGCTAAGGGAGGAGTGCAAAACTAAACTGTAAGTGGAGTTGTGCAGAGAGAACTCGGAATGACTTGACTAGCACTCCTAACTTCTATGCCCAATGGATTTGGCCCATTGTATTTCATGTAAAATAACTGTGTATACAAACTTTATTACTAAAATATACCCATTTTCAAAATTGTTTTATAGATATTTATGTTATAAATAAAAAATAAAAAAAGAGAAAATTATTAGTAATTATTTTATTATTATTATTACTTTCTCTTACTCGTAGTATATTTTCTAAATTGATTTTTCATCGGAAATACATGTTTTGAGGTCCCCTAAGTCCAAAAAGTGGTTTTTAGCCAATGGTCTGTGTGTGTGTGTGTGTGTGTGTGTGTGTGTGTGTATGTGAACAGCATAGTTCAAAAACGAAAAACCTTAGACAGTTGAAATTTGATATTCCGTTTGGGCATCGCCATGGGATCTGACAGTAAGTTATCTGCCAAAATTCCTCAACCAGAAGTACCACTTTACTAATTGTTTTTTTTACTTTTTGCGATTTTTTCAGAAATGGCTCCGATGATTTTCTTGAAACTTCTTATATAAACTATGGATACAAAGATCTACAACTTTTATTTAAAACATTTCTCTAGAAACATTCATTTAAGGCACTTTTTGAGAAGGGATGGAGTTATATTTTGTCTCTAAATTGCTATCATAGTTAATTATACATACAATTCTATCATCCAAACAAAATTAATTAGAAATAAATAGATGGCTAAAATTCCGAGTTTCAAGAAAATTAGTAAACCGAAAGTGCGCTTTTACTGAACATTTTTTTCAGTTTTCATTACATTCGACAATTTTACGACGAATTTCATTAAATTTGGTGACAAATTATACAATTGTCAATTATAATTTTGAGAACTGGAGTAAGAGAAAGTTGTGTGAGTGTTTCACACCAGATTTTTTTCAATTTTAAGGAACCGGTTTTCGAGAAAATCTTGAAAATATTTGCACAGATATTCCTTGGTAGAGATAAATACTGTGGAATGAATATGTCACTACCTTTTTCATAAACCCAGTATGGATTTAGGAAAGGACGTTATAGTTTAGATAGTTTATTTATCCTGAATATCATCACTGAGCTTAAACATGGCTATACAATAGTGATTTATTACTTCTTTTTTTTTGGCTAAGTATCTCAACTTTATAGTCAGAAAAAAGCCTTTCAAAGCATAAACCGTCGCCTTATAGGGCATGAATTAAATGGTGTAGGCGTTAGGGAAACATTATTAATATGTTATGTATAAGAATCGATGAAAATCTGACTAAGAAATACTCGTATATACATGTTTAGGGGTCTATTATTTTTATAGCCTTTTTATTGCCGTGGATTTATTGTTAATCAAGTAAAGTATTTTATTATATATCAGTAAAGACTAAAACCAATGTATATGTCCTTAATGTTGACGATCATCTTTGAAAAATTTATTCTCCGATATATGTCAAACACTTAACTTCAAATTTTCGTAAATTTATTAGCCATCAATATACCTAAATAAAACAAGAATTATTCTCATTCACATAGGAATTGCAAAGAAACTTAAAATACGAGTATTTTATAATTCCAGTGCCCTAACACGTTAGTCTTGAGTGCGAGAATTCAGGGTTCGATTCCCGTGAGGGCAAACAAGGGGGGGAATAGACGCCAGCATTGTGAAGAGAAAGTAGGGTGCTACAGTTGGTAGCGAAAGCCAGAAATAAACGATAATGAAAAGTGCAGTGTGTTTAACACTCGTCTCACAATAAAAATCCCCATCAGACTGAGCCTTGGCCCTTTATGGGCTGTCGCGCCAATCGTTTTTGGAATAAAACTTTTCAAATCCGAATTATACTATCAAGCAAGTATGGCATCCTCAGCTAAAAGATCCGTGTTGGAGGCGAGCAGGAAAATCTAAAGTTACGTCTATGATGATGTGCAATAATGCTATCGTTGTGTTATTTTGTATGAAGCGGAAGTAAGGGGCTTTCCCTAACTTGAAATTGTAGAAAAAAGTGATATAGCATGAAATAATTACAACTTTCTCTTACTTTTTCAAAGTAACACAGTTTTAATTGAAAATT
This sequence comes from Triatoma infestans, assembly GCA_011037195.1. NCBI lineage: Eukaryota > Metazoa > Arthropoda > Insecta > Hemiptera > Reduviidae > Triatoma > Triatoma infestans. The sequence goes on from JAAEAF010004190.1 coordinate 76,992, forward strand.
AAAATAAGTTTTTTATACTTGCAATTTTAATAAACGTATAATTGCCCTTAATCATAAGTGATGGACAAGTTTTAGGACTAGGTAGCTGAATATAGGCCCAGAAATACTGGTTGTGCATTTTAAAGATAAACCAGGTCCCTCAGAATCTCTCTAAAATAAATTTTTCTGGCAAACAATTCTAATTAAAAAATGATAGTCTTATATTTTGTACATTTTAAAGAAAATCTTGGGACCGTTCGAGCAAATACAAAAACTAAGAAATATATTCTAAAAGTAGCACTTCCTAGTAGATAACTATGCCAGAACACTCCAAAAGTGAATTTTCGTTGGAAAATATTTCCAATTAAATTGATATGCCTTTATGTATGTAGTTAGTATGTGAAGTTTAAAGAAAATGATTGAAGCAATTTTCGACAAAATTGAGAAAGGTGTTATTACTTTACTTTTAATAAAAGTACAGCATAAATCGTATGTAACGATACCGGATATAAGGAACAACCGTTTGTAACGTACAAAATCTCCGGTCCAGTGAAATGTCATAGTAGGAAATGCGAAGGGACTCGTTTATAACGTACAATCGTTTATAATGTACAAAATTGGTTGTAAGGATCATATTCCAGTGTTCTTTGAACTGTTTGCTATCGGTTATATGGTGAACAGGAAGTGAGTGTAAACACAGCTGCCAAATTAATTCTAGGAATGATTTCCCCACTTTTCAAACTCTACAACACTACAGTCTTGGAAAACATACACTTGACCCTCAGTTTGATTTTGTTAACAAATGACAATGCCTCATCAGTCATTTTCTATTGAGGAAAAATTCGAAACAATTTCTTGAATTGAATCCGGGAGATTGTGCGAGTAGTATCGCGAGTGAAATGTGGACATCTCGCGTTCCACTATATCGGGAATTCTTAAAAACAAAGAGAAGATAATTGAACAATTCAACAAGTGACATAAAGATAAAAAAATACGAACCTCTCAATACAATGATTTGGACACCGCACTTTTAAGTTGGTTCAAACAACAACGAGCGAACAACATACCCATTAATGGTCCTATCCTTCAGGCCAAAGCGAATGAGCTAGCTTCTCTTTTAAAGACAAAAAGTTTCACATGCGGCACGTTATGGATACCAAGATTTCGTGCTCGGTATGACATGTCTTCGGAAAAATCTCAGGTGAGTCAGCTAGTGTTAAACAGAGTTTGACTGGAGACTGGCTTGAAAATGTCTGGCTTAAAATTAAAGGAGGTTACACTGAACATCAAATTTTTAATGCGGACGAGATGGGCCCGTTTTACCGTCTGACTCCTGACCACTCTCCGTAGCCTATGGAAAATTGCGACCAAAATATCAACGAAAGACAAGCTTTGTTGACTATCTTCAAGGCAATTGAAAAACAATTTACACTAGAAATAATGCAGGCCAAACGCCAAAAAAAGATAATGGATTACATATGTATGTGAATAAATGCCTTTAACAGATTAAAATTTTGAATTTCCTCAGAAACCTTAAAAAAATCATTTTTAAATTACTTGCGCAAAATGAGAACTTCACTATGCACATACACATATTTATGCATTGGATGTGATGTTCAGATATAAAGAACTGTTCGCTATAAACGATATATTGGTTATATTAAATATCGCTTATAACAAACAAAATTGACAGTCCCCTGAAGTTCGTTATAACTGTTTTATACTGTAGTTACTATCTGGTAAAAACTTTTTCATAATGTGTGGGTCTCAAAATATGTATTTTCGTTTAAAATCTCAATTTCGAAAATTCGCCACGATTGTATAATTCCTCCTCTAACTGCAAAAAAAAAAAGGCAAAAAAAGTAAAAGCCCTTCTGAATTTGTGTACAAATTGAAATAAAACTATATCTTATTGACCAATTAGAGCTTATTTTAATTTATTCACTCTAGTTGTTAAGTACTTGAATTTTTTTTGTATTTTTTGTATTAAATATACCGCATCTGGATAATAGGAAATTGTCAAAATAATGTTATAATAAATTGAAAACGTAACCTTTCTATATTCTCTTAATTGGTATACTCTGCTATTAAGATAATAATATAAAATTAATTAAAACGATCTATTAAAATTATCGAAAAAAGCTAATTAAAAATCTTAAAATATCTAATGAGTAATGAATCAATCCATCATTCTTATTTCTGCAGTCGCAGACCTATCGAAATTTAAAAATGACGTAACGCAAGCAATCAGCAGAACCATAACCTTAAAGGGAAATAGCCTAAAAGCTTTTCCACATCCTGTTCTGACCATAAGACCTAAAACTAAATACTATTAACCCAAATTATATTGTATGTAATATATTTGTCAAAATATCGTAAAGAGACCTTTATATTCATCTATTCCGAATTAATACATACCTGACGTTATTAATTTAGAACCAGATAATCCTCTGTATGAGCCCTATTGAGTCTGCCTAACAATGGTCATTGCAGCTTTCTAATTCTAATTTTAAATGTAGGAACCCCTCAAGTGGATCCAATACACTTACGCCAAAAAATAGGCTCATTGTACACCCAAGTTTTTCATACATTAACCTCGTTTCGCTAATTAACGCCAGGATTGAGTCAATAATAACATTAATTTCTATGTCCCACCAAAAACTACCAAGTCCCAAAAATCATTCTACATATCCCTTTTATCAATCTACAAATTATCTCCTACATTCTCCCTTAATAAGACTGATGAGACTAACAGACATTTGCAGCAACAGGATCTTTTTTAGTTGTCCACTAAATCAGTTCCAATTTATTATCAAGAATATTTTAGACTTACAAGTTAATCTCAGACTTTACATATAAATTATCTTAGACTTTTGTTACCAAATTATATCTGCAAATATGACCTTCAAAATTTTATTTGAGAATAAAATATTGTATGTGCCAATTTTTGTTTATATTATTTATGATTATTAATTGAATATATATATATAACAAATACTAATTATATATACTACAATACATATATATGTATGTAATTTAATGTACCTATTTCTTTATTTTAATACTATTCTGTAATCTTAAAGGGCACTGTATTATTATAAGTTATTGTTTTTAACATTGTTATTTAATTTTTATATTTAACGTAGAAATTGAATGTGCTTAACTCTAATTAAATGTAATTCCTGTTTAATTTTATTTTTGTTATTGGACTTAATGTCCCGTGTTTTGTAAAATAAATAAATGAAAGAGGGAGTTTTCAGTCCTTAATTCGGCGCCAGTGTTCCAACCCTGAACTTTAAGAATCGTTTTTGATGAGGAAAATGCACACATTCACAAAGATGGTGTAACGGGTGTTTCATCCTTCTTACCACACTATCTACAAAATGGATCCTCCACAAAAATCCATGCTAGTGTGTTAGTATTTCCTAATGAGGCAGTCTTTGAGTTTTCTCATTACTGAGAATATACAATGCGCGAGAATTCACTGGGCCTACAGCAATAACTTGGAATGCCTCTACAGCAGTAGAAGTGTTACACTCCACTAGTAGACAGTATGCTCTATTGAGAGCCAGTTCTCAAATACGTTAACATGCAGTTCTGTACGAGTTATCGCAGAAAGATGAAGAACCAATAGTTGGTCGTAGGTTCGTTCTCATCCTTTGCTAATCTGTCAGCTACAACTTTACATTGTATGCCTCTATGCTCAGAAACCCAATTAATTCTAGGCTATTATGGTTCGCCAAGGACTCCTGTTTCTTACAGCATTTCATTGCAAGTTTTCCTTAACCTAACTGTAGTTCATACCGTCTATAATATAATTGTAATAGTTGATTTTTTGTCATAATATCGTTAAATGACCTTCATATTCACCTATTCGTAATGAATATATTCCAGAGTTGTTAATTTAGAAACATTTCTCAATGCCCTCACTTTTCTAATCAGAATTATACTATCTAGCGATTAGGTTTTCAGACTCAAAGGCATCCTCAGCTGAAGGAGTTTAATCCAATATTAGGTCTATGAAGTGTAGAATGAAACTAAATAATGCTATTTTTTTCCGGCGCATCGATTGCTGTGGTCATTAGCACCCTTAAAACTATATTCTCCTCAATCTTTGCCTCCATAAACTGTTATGGCACATTATTCTTCTCTACGTTGTGCTTACAACACAGTACCTTGTCCAGCATTAATAATGATTATTGAAATTGACGATTAATGTCAATGGTAAATAATGGAGACTGATCTGTGTAGATCCGGATATAATATATACAACCCCCCCCCCCAATGTTGGCAAATACAAAATCAGACTAGAAAATATTTTATTCAGCAATAATCTCATTACAGAAAAATTTTTAATCACCTTTGAAAACAATTTCTGCTTAGGCTCCAGATCTCGAAAAATATATTAGCGCCACAATAACCTCTAGGTATCTATTATGATAAGTATTATTATTATTATTATTATTATTATTATTATTATTTATTTTCATCCTGTTTCGTACATTAAGTACATTACAGAGAGTTTGGTTTGATAGTAACATTAATTACAATATGAAAATTTATGATAAGTATTATTACTGTTGAAATCTCATGCCAATTTTCTGGAAATGTGTAAGTTCAATTCAAGCTGCAAACTTATCACATTCAATATGATTTCTCCAGCAAAATCTGCCAGTAACTGCTAAACTATTTCAATATAGCACATTCATCGCAGACATTACAGTTGATTTATTGCAATTTCCTACGTCATTAAACTTCCATATATTTCAGTTAATCGAAATAACTATATAAATTTTACCAAAGAAATATTCTTCATAAATATTTATTGTCCCTATTATTTCAATAAATGATATATATAAGTACCATTGAAAACAGAAAAGCTGACTGAAACACTAACAAGCTTTCTCAATTCTTTCCATTTTTATTGCCTAATTTTCTCAATCTTTAAAGAAGGGAATTTTTAAAGAGATTATCTTAAAGCTGACAGTATCGCATTGTGGAGGCAAACCTAAAGTCTCCTAAAATCTCCAACAATCTCCTTTCCCCTCCTGTGGCGCAACAGCCCATGAAGGGCCAAGGCTTGCCAGACGACGATTTGAATCGGGGGGTGGGGTGTGGTAAGCACGCCGCAGTTCCCACGCCGTTTAGTTCCGGCCTTCGCTACCTAGGTGCGCTACTAACTGTTGCTTCCCACTTTTTATCACGATGCTGGTTCAACACCGACTTTGCCCTCACGGGAATCAAATCCTAAACTCTCACACGAAAGGCGAGTGCGCTAGCGTGAGGACTAGTGTCTCCTATAATATGTCTCCAAGAATTTCATACAATATTTTTTACCGAAAAAATGTAACAAATAAAAGTAATAGATTTATAACATTGCAATAGGGATATCAAATACCTATAAGACAAATCCTGGACCCGTTTTCACGAAAATAGCAATGTAAAGTCGCAAAGCTGGTTAATTAATTTTTCTCAAACTTGTATTGTCTAAATGATATCAAATGCCCGTTTTTTTTTTGTTTCACTTAACCCCTGGTAAGAGGAAATATTGCAATCGTAACAAATTTTCAAAACACATTTTCATTGTAAATACGAGTGTATGTTTCAAGTTCCCCAAGAGTACAAAAAATATATCTTCGCGAATTATATGTATGTACGGTATCGGAAATTTTAGCGGAACTTATTCCAATGATTTTAAATAAATTGGCATCTCATTGGCATGAATGTATTTATTTGGACGAATGTTTACAGTAGAAAGGTAACTAAGTGTAATTACAGGCAGGAGTATGTTGTGGATATCTCACAGTAATGATGGTTCGCTTTTTTGCATATTATGGCTGATGGCGAAAAGCATATGACAAAAAAAAAAAAAAACTTAATGCATGTGTAAGTGTTTGACCGAAAATAATACTCAAAATGAAAAAATTGCACAGCAAAAGACTAAAGACTTCGAATAAAAATAGCGCGATTTATAAGTACTACCACGGTACTGACAACAAACGTTTACATGCAAAATGCCATCACGGGAAGAGTGTACCTTCTCATATCCCCCCCCCCCCCAGTTTTACGCGATTTTCTCGTTAACAAGTCCAAAAATTTTCTTTAATCTTCGAATACTATCTATTTTATATTTTGGGAGGTCCTGGGGTACCAGTAGCGTTAAACTTGCCTATAGTTATCACTTCAGTATAATGTATGGTACTAACTTCTATATAATATTAATATACATTGGAAATATTGCTATAATACCAAATTTGAAGCAATCGATTAACCGGAAATGCGACTTACAGGATTTCTTTTAAATTTGCACTGCTAACGGCACAGATATAAATTATGTAAGATACTCCCTCCCCCCCAAATTGATTATAGTCAATTCAGTAGAATTGTAGGGTTTATTTCAATAGTGACATGGAGTATATTATTAGCGCTCTCCTCCGTATTACAATTAAATCACTTTTACTACCTGCCTGGTTAGGTACTTATCCCCTCTCCCTCCACCACCTTTACATTTAAGTAAAGAATAGATGAGTAAAATTTGAAGTATAAAGAAAATATTATGTCATTTTATATAGAGAAAGATTTGTGAGTGTTTCTCACTTTTATACAGCTAGAAGAACTACATTTCGAAATCAACAGTTCAGAAAGAAATCTGAGGTAACCACTGCCCCAATTCCTCCCACAAATAGTTACTTAGATAATTTTTCGTGATGCAGAGATAGTGTACGAAGTGCGAAGAAAATCGTTAGAGAACGTTTTCGAGAAAACTGTGAAACTATGAAGAAAAAAAAATAAAAACATTCATTGAAGATTTATAAAATTCACCTGAAATCTTCGTGTTTGGATTCCCTGTTGCAATCTAAACGAAATATCAAATTTGAGGTTTATTGTGATTTTGTTTACTTTTTGGAGATTTTTTGTTGCAAACACATCACACACACAATAGAACAATCGCTGAAACTTTCAACTTTTTTCCTCAAGGGACCTTAAAAATATGTTTCCGATGAAACATCAATTTTGAAAATGTGATGGATTGCTTCTTATAGCAAAACGTACGTGAAAGAATAGAAAAAAAAAATGCAAGTCAATTATGAACTTTTAAAACAATTATTACTACATATAGTATTGATTATTGAATAAACGTACCGAATGGAAAATTAATATGTCAGTACTAATCCTCAACGGCATTAGGATAATTGGAACTCTGGAGTACTATATTTTTAAAATAAAACTGACCCTAGG
>JAAEAF010004191.1:0-63142 GCA_011037195.1 Triatoma infestans
ACAATCAGCGCGATAGCGCTATAAGTAACAATTATACAAAACCATAGTATACATAATGAGTGGAGAAGCTACCCCAATAAACTTCAAAACTACACAAAATCACTATTGACTTCCTTCACTTGAGAGGAGATCACGGAGGCCATTGTCTTTTAAAACGTCTATTTAGGGTTATTAGGAAGTGTTCGGGCAGACAGGTGTTGAACTAAAGGATTTATGTGAGTCTGTAGGTTAATATGGAATTTCCTGTAATGGGTTTGGGCGACTTGAGCAATGAACGGTATATTAAGGTCAATGTGTATGGTGGTTCGGTTGGAGACGTAAAAAGGAGCGTTTACAATGTTACGGAGGATTGTGGATTGTAGGTATTGGAGTGTTTGGAGATTTGAGCGTTTGGTTGAACCCCAAAAACCATGGTTAAATAAAAAAAAAGAAGTAAATGTTAAGAAGACTTTATGGACCACAGCCCTTTCCAGTGTATTGGACGTTGTTTTATTAAATTTCATAAATAAGAAATGTTTCATTTTGAAACAATAAAAATGGATTAAAACCTTATACAGACATTTTCATTTAAATATTTACCCCACCCCCACCCCCTTTTTTTTTAGATAGAAAACCCAAGGTTTTTTTGATTAGAGGATAAAGTTGCTGACGTAAGGATTACTGATGTGGAATACTAGATTAAGAAATGGATTAAACAGTTGATTGGTTTGATAAAAGAATGGGAAATATTTTGAATCAAAAATTATGATTGAAATCTTAACAGATCGACTTATATTTGCGAAAAACAAGGCTTCATTTTTCATGTTTGAAATTTGAGTTTTCCAAAAAAATAAATAAATAAATAAAATGAAATAAACAAGCTCTGTAGGTGTTTTCTTTAAATCCAGTTCTTGATTAGAGTAATTCCTAAGTTTTGTGTTTTCAAGCGTAATATTCTGCAAAAAAAATCCCTCCTAACAAAGCTACAGATATTGCTGATTGGCACTGTCCTCGCTTAACCAACTTCACATTCTTATAACGGAGAGCTTGGCTATTGCTATAATACTTTGGCCCGCATTGTACTTGGGATAAGAAAATGTTTGGTTGGTTTGTAAGCTACAATATAACTTTCTTTTCTTTTTTGTCCTTTCTCGTCGTATTTATTTCACAACACATAGATACACATTTAATACAACACCCAGTAAGTATTGGATATTTTCTACACAGACCAGATATTGTGCGATAAGATAGCAATTCGAATGACAGTAGCATCTTCACTATTTCTACTTCTTGTTGCTAAAAGCTTAGTAAGAGAGAGAGAGAACTACGTGGATAGCGAATTGGATATGTTGGATTTTGGCGAGGTAAGAATTGTCATTTTTGGCGACGAACTCTGAGAATAGTAAGAGTATCGTTTAGTAATCTATATTAATATAAAACTCTGTATAAATAAAAATTCTGGAGTAGAAAATTAACTAGAAACTTAGTAATATAAGTAATCGATATATAAGTAATCGAAAGATATAAGTAATCGATTTCAAATAAGATAGAAATCAAGCGAAACGAAAATTTTTCGTTAACAATATTGCTGCATTTTAATTTTATTTAATTTATTACTTTCTCTTACTCGAGGTAGAAAATACTGCGATCAAATCAGATTTTCAGCAACGAGTTTCAGCATCCAGAAATACACGTTTTGAGGTCCGATAAAAAGGCGGTTTTTAAAAAAAAAAAAGGAAACTTGCAGAAAGTTCAAACTTGATATTTCTCTTAAATTTTGCCAAGAAAACCGACAGCAAAGTTTTAGTCAAAATCTGTCAACCGGAAGTTCCAGTCAATGATTTTTTTTTTAGTTGTTTTTTTTTTTTCCAGTTATCGTAAACAGCCAAACGATTTCCTATAAACTTTGTATATAAACTACACTTCTAAAGAGCTACAACTTTTGCTTTGATATATTTTGCGGGATAATTCATTTTGGGGAGTTCGGGGAGGATGGTTAAGTGAGGCGATTTTGCTCTGAAATGTTCAATTCATTATATTATATATAATCCTGCCATTTATAAACTGTACAAATACTATTGAATACAATTAAATCCCACTTGTTGAAATGCACACTCATTGATGTGTCTTCTTAATTTTGAATAACTGTTTTACTAGATTGTCTTGCGGCCACTTTCGGCTTCATTTGACGCCTTGGATTTTCAGGGAGAGTTCTGTTTGCTAATGAATTTGTTTATATCGATTTTTGACCAGTTCGGTGACCTAAGGAACATTTAGGCCAGTATTTTGGGAAATTGTGCTTGAATTTATGATTCCATATATTTCGTTTTGTAGTTAAAAAAGTACTTATTTTTGAATATTGATCTGTGGAGCTGGTAAATAAATATAAAGAAAAAAAATATATTTATGAATTTCTGTTTTAAATTGTAATAAACCTTATATTTTGCAAATTAAGTTCACTATATTTTTCTTCATTTTTAAGAGCCTAGACAATCCTCGCTAACTCAATCCCCACTTTGAATTAACTGGACAAGTATGAAGGGTGAGATTGGTTACGTAGTTGGGAGTTTCATTAATATGGCGGTGTATTTTGGATTGTGATTATTGGATACAACGAATACAATGAGTTTGAAGGCTTGATTCCACCCCTACCCCCATTGTTCATCTCAATAAGTCCAAAAATTTTTTAATTGTTAAGTATAAAAAAAATCCTTGATAGTAAGTAGTTATTTTTTTTTTTTTTTTTAATTTAAGGCGCGTCAACATCGACATCAACATGGTCTTGGCGCCTGGAGCCTTCTCAGACCACTTCCGGCCTCCGGACAGTGTTGTCTCCTTACAGACAATACTGTCCCTCACCGGACAATGAGCTGTAGAGCGCCTAGGAAGAAAAAATCTAAGGGTAGCACAGCTGGACTCGAACCCGGGTCCTCCGCGTGGGAGTCCAGTACGCTAACCCTTAGCTAATCCCTTCCCTAAGTAGTGTTAGTTTTGGAGAATTTACCAAGAAGTCGTTGTAATAGTTTGTTCCTATTATTTATGATGTTTGATGTCTGGAGGATGCGAGAGAAGATAGGATTTATCATAAAATTATAGAAGGGAAAACTAAATTTGGTTGTGAAAAATGGATCTTTGGACCTTTGCAAGATGGGGAAGAAGCCTTCTTTATTAGAATTGTTAAACTCTTACATAATTATATTTATCTTGAAATAGTGTAATGGCAAACTTTGTTCGGATATCAATTTTTAAGATTGTTCCGCCTAAGCTATTTCTTATTTTATTGTTTTACAATAGACGAATAGATGATCAGTTGTGTGGGACTGGGTAACATGGTAGATTCGTCCATCATAGCCTACTGCTTTTCCTTTGAACTTCCTTATTTATATTATTTATCCATCATTTAGGGCATTTGGGCCAATAATATAAACACCTCAATATATATGTTTGGCTGTTTATAAATCGTATTAGACGGCATTCTCTCGCTGTTTAGCAAGTTTATCAATAGTGATGGAATGATAACCGAAACTTGTCGATAACAATAAGCAAGCTTGGACCAAAAAATATTTTAATTATTGAATTATTGAGTAATATTTAGACGGTCCATTTTAGAATTCATTTGATATTTTCTTGTCTTACAAAAAGACTTCTTCCACTTTACAATATTTTATAATATTTTAATTACAGTGTTTAACGAACAATTTCTCTTCCATCACAAACAACAGTCCATGTTATAAAATCCACATACTCTGGTGCGCCAACTTTTATGTCACAATAGCATGCAATGTTAGTCACACGTCCATCTAGGGCTGTCACGGAATATATATCTTTGTTATGGTGATAATGATGGGTATTATCCGAACAAAGGTGTTTCATTTGCATATTCAACTATAACGGAGAAAATGTCATAGTCTGGTGGAATTGATTTTTCATCTTATATTCCTTGATCAGTTTTCACTGTTTGCATTGGCTAATATGGTAGAAAAGTTATTTGAATTTCTTTTTAAAAAATTTTCTCACTCCAAACTCGTTCACCTATCTCTGTTCATCAAACTTAGAAAAATTCTTTAAAGTCAGTGAATTTTTTTTAGGTCATGTAATACCCATTAAGTTTTTCGGTTGAGACAATACTCCCTTTGTCAACCAGTTTTCTTACCTCTATACTATACCTCACACCTTATTAAAGTAAAACGTTAAAGTACCTCATACCTCATTAAAATAATTTGGAATAATTCAAAGGTGTCATTCCACTGATGAAGTGTTCTCCTTAATTTCAGTCCATGACTCCAAATTTCTAGTGATTCTTTTTTTTTATCATATATGTCTTTATTTTATGAGTATATATTCCCTTATAATAATTTCTAGAGCATAATGATCAGAATATTCTATTGACTTCACTTTGTTGAGAATCACATCCTTTTTTAAGTTAGTTATGCAATAATCAATTGCTGTTCATTCCCCATTTTTATTCGCGTTTGTTCATTAATGTTATTGAATAAGTGGTATCTTTCAAAAATAACCTTACATCATTTCTCTTCTGGAATCCCCCCGCCCGAGATTATTCACATTTAGGTCTTGCAGTAATTATTGTTTCAATTTGGTTTTTCTATGTTATTTTAACTAACCAATTTTCTATATGGTTTATAAACATATCAAAATTATCATTATCCGATCTGTGCTTCATTGTGATAAGCACAAGGAATAATATTTCTAATTTTTCCTTAAAAAAATAAGTTATATATTTTAAAATACTTTATAAACTGTACCCCTAATATTGAATAGTATTCTGGTTTGATAATACTTATAGATTGCGCTATAACCGCGGCAAACAATGTGTGACGGTAGAAACAAGTCCTAAGGGCTATGTAATTTTTTTTCTTTTTTTTTTCTTTTTTTTTTTTTAGTTCATATAATTAGAGCTTTTAGATGACGTGTGATAACAGGACGCACGAAACCTATTTCAGAAGTAGAACCCCTCTACACGATGCAAACATATACTGGCTCTGTTTGTACTCTTAACGTCACCTAGGCGACCATTTTTTTTGTGTTCTCCTTTTTTTTCCAATATATATGTATATATTTAAATAACCCTCATTCCATTATAGATTAATTTTTTTCTACATTTTAATCCTGCACCATACTTTTATCGTTCTTCCATTTTCAACAAGACCTTTTTTTTCTAGGAAAGCTAAATATATCTGAAATATCTATTAACTCGGTCTTTTCACACATTTATGAAGCAGCGATACTTTTTATTATGTTCAGGTAATTTCCTACTAGAGAGAAGTAGAGAATGAAAGAAAGTGTTAAGAGAGAGAATGAGTTAACTATTGCGCTCTGATTAAAGTACTTGTATAGTAACAGAAAGATGGTGGTAGGTTATGATGAACCCACAAACTGGCACTTTACTTACAAATTTATATTTTAACGATTTACAAAGTAAAGATAAAAGAGTTAATAAATGACTGAGTGATAGAGCGAAGACTTATGATTGTTAACACCATGATGAATTTAGAATGTATAGAATGGTAGATTTGTCTGATTTGAATCGCTTAAAACTCTTGCTTGTTCTAAAAGTGGATTAGCTAATGTGGCCAGCTTAGTGAACTTTTCAAGGTTGATCTTATATTTGTTACCTGCTTAAAGTTGATCTGGCAACTGATCTTCACTTTTAAAAATTACTTTTATTCAGTTCTATAGGTCCTCGTTGATTTTTTTTCTTCCCAAAAGTAACCCTTAATGGGAAGGAGTTTATTTACAGCATGCTCCATAATACATTCATTACATGCATTGAATGTAACTTCATATATACAAACTTTACAAACTTAATAATAACAATTATGTAATATAGGTACATAATTATTATAGTCAAGAAAAACATACGAAAAATAGATAAAATATAACGATGAATGTAATAATACAAATACGTAATGAAAATTATAGATTATAGTAAAACAGAATAAAGCAAAATACCAAGAAACTAATAAGCACTAACTAACAAATCAATCTTAATTAAATTAATAAAATTAGAAAACTGTTTTCAGAACTTTTCTGATATGAGATCTTTAAGTTGTGGTGGCCACAGTAAACCATGCAGAAGGACTTCTCGAATTAGTGGAGCTCTTATCTGATCGAATAGAGGGCAATACAGAATATGTGTTCAACATTTTGTGGATTGCCAGAATGAATACATGTAGGGTCAGCCATAATGTGGACACGGTGCAGATATGATTTCATTCATCCATAGCCGCTGAAAATCTGGGTTAGATTATAAGTCAACTTCATATCGGTGCGTTATCTTGCTGAAACAGTCGAAAAGAATAGTTTTGTAGTTACCCATTTGTTGCAGTTCACCCATTCTTGGTACCACTCGTCTTCATACAACAGTTTGAAGTGTCGTTTCAGAAAAGAAGATGTCACTAGATCATACACAGTTGGGAAGGTTGACGATTTTGCAGCTTCTTTTGCAAACTGACCGGCTTTTTCATTGCCTTCTGCGAGCTTTTAGCCAAGCAAAATGGACGACCCATCTCCTAAGGGGTATATCGCTTTCAAAGTTGAAGCTGATTTTACAGTATATTATAGTAGGCGAGATAGAGAAGGTAATGCGTAAAGACGCTCTGAATCTCAAGAGTGGCGCCTCTGCGGGGCTGGTAATGAAAATAATGAGTCCAACTTTGTATGGCGAATTTAATAGTGACTGGTTCCATTAAACACTGATTAAATCATTATTCAAATTAATTTTGACAGTTTTGATCTATCACTGTCAGTAGATTATTTATTTATTTATTAAGGCGCTTCAATATTTGTCTTTGACGGCAGGAGCCTTCTCAGTGCTTTGTCGGTCTCTGAGATAACATTGCCCATCACTGGATAGTTAGCTGTAAAGACTCCAAGTGTAAGAAAATCTGCGACAGCACTACCGATTTCGAATCAGGGCCTTCCATGTGGATAATAAGAATAATATTTGTAAACAGTATTGCTCTAAGATTTTCTGTCATATTCATTTTGACTTTGGGAGTATCAAGTTTTTAAAGAAAATGATTTATCCATCGTAGCATGCTTCATTATCTCGGTGCTGACTGGTACCGGATTCTCATCCATTGTCAGAATAAGGATATCAATTCGTGTGTAGAGAGTTGATTTCCACTTAATGTTTCTGTCAAGCACCACATTGGTTGATTGCATATAGGATGTATTATCTTTGAGTTCGTTCATTATGGTTGAAGCGCTCGCGGGAATGGAAGATGAAGCACATTATGTTCAAAACATAATTCACAACAACCTCAGAAGAAATAGCCTAAAGCTTCTTTCACACGCAACCAGTTTAGACTAAATGTCATAATCATCTACTCGCAACCCAAACAAACCGTTATGAAGAAGTATTTTCAATTCTACAAAAAAAATTGCTGCTACCAAATAGCGGTAGTAAAAGTCCCAAATTGCGGAAGTGTCTTCTTATTGCGGAAGGTCAAAAAATTATAAAGGATACAACTGTTTGTTTAAAAGAAACCTGTAAAATGCGTTATATCTAAATTCATGTCCAATTTTATTCTCAAAAATAACTTCTTAATCAAGAAAATACTCTAAAAAATAGGGGAAATATAGAAATTACTTATTATTTCTGTTTATAGTTTTGGTTAATTTTAAGTTGCAAATTTGTAAGCTCATAAATAACAGTTAAATCTCTGTCGATCCATGATAGAACAGTTGGAAGCAGAAATTTCAATGCTTTAAACCTGTAAAAGTGACTTTAAATTTAGTAATTTCAAAAGTTTATTGTTACAGTCAGATCCAACTGATGTGTGAAAAACACATCACTTCCTCTATTTCATACATGTCTGCTTTCCGACAGACTGAATTCAGAGAGTAATCATTAATTAAAATATGTTAAAACTTTGTGTTTTGTAATAAAATATTTTTATATCAATTTTATATATGTAAAATATTTTTATATTATTTGTTTTCCATGTTAGACATAGAAAATGTGAGACATAGAAACTGTCTAACTATAATGATATTTGTTTATTACGTAATGCAGATGTAGGGGTAGTGAACCCCCACCACTCATCCACTCCAGCGAGTGTATATAAATACGAGAGAGACAGTCAGAAACCATTCTGAAAAATTCAGTCTTACACTCAAACATCCACTCCGTACATATCGTTTAGCCACATCAGTCTGTCAGTTCAGTTCAGTTCAGTTAGTGTAAAGTCTTTGGTATACAGTCAGTTATATATTTACATATATCAATTATATATCTTATACCTATATTAAGGTGTTATTTATCTATCATCTTCAACAACCAACATCTCCTCACAACACCCTTACATTGGTTTAGAAATGATTTTCATGAATTTTTTCAATTGTTTAATACTTATACTCAAGCGAAAATATTTATTTAATCAAAAAACAGAAACAAAAAAAAGTTTATTTAATCATTATTGTACCTTAGATTTAGTCAATTTTTATGTTCAATTTTATATTCAAATTTTTAAATTTCCAAATTTCTAATTTTATATCGAAAATGAATCCATGATGCACATAATCAATATTGATTTCTCAACATGACAGAAAAATTGTAATATCATTTTCAGCAAAACTCCTTGTAAATATAATTCTAACTCTTACATGATACTTAGTAATGGATTTACCAAGTATTTCAGTAACATAAACAATTGGCAAAATAAAAACAAAATGTAAATAATTAATTTAATAAATGTAGATAATTTTCAAGAGCCAATTTTCACATATGTAAATAATTTTAAATTTTCAATGGCATCTGGATTGCAAATGTAAATAATTAATGGATCTCTTAATATTTCTAAAACTAAAAATGCAGATCCAATATCATGTATTGAAATTATTAGTTTTTCTCAAATTATGTTAATGACCGATCGTGTAAATATTTTCTTTTAATGTACATATTTAAATTACTGCCAAAGACTGCTCCAATTTTAAATACTCTATGACAGACAAGACAAAACTGGCTCTTAAAAACAGCATGCTAGTCGCATATCACTAGCCACATATGCTACAAATTCTGGCTCTCTTAAAAACAGCATGCTAGTCGCATATCACTAGCCACATATGCTACAAATTTAGCAGCATCAACAACATCATTTCAGCCAAGCTACCAACGCTAATTTTTCGCAAACGAAAAATTACTTCAGGAGGGGGGATGATGTAGGGGTAGTGAATCCCCACCACTCATCCACTCTAGCGAGTGTATATAAATACGAGAGAGACAGTCAGAAACCATTCTGAAAAATTCAGTCTTACACTCAAACATCCACTCCGTACATATCGTTTAGCCACGTCAGTCTGTCAGTTCAGTTCAGTTCAGTTAGTGTAAAGTCTTTGGTATACAGTCAGTTATATATTTACATATATCAATTATATATCTTATACCTATATTAAGGTGTTATTTATCTATCATCTTCAACAACCAACATCTCCTCACAACACCCTTATACAGAAATAGTAATAGATATTCTCTCTGAATGTTGCAAAAAAATTTGTAATAACTTTGGCATTAATAAATTTGTACACGAAATATTTTGTACTTGGTTTTCACGAAGGAAATGGGGTTAATTTCTCTCTATACTGACTTAAGATAAAAAAAAAAAAAAAAAAGAAGTGAGATATATAAAAGCAGAAATATTAAATGTGATAGTTGAACTTAGGATTAGACTGTTTTTTTGGACAATAAAGACATTGAAAGGCGAATCAAAGAGCACGTGAATTTAAAATTTGAGGGTCTTAAATTATTTTATGTCATGAAACATATGGATTGCAAAATGAAATATAAGCCTAATCTAATGTAGTTATCAGGATCCTAATCCTAGGGTAGATGAACTCTTCTAGTATTTATTCTCACATCAGCAATTTTTCTTCCATGAATTGTTAATATCTTATAAGTTTAAGTTTGACATTTTTGACAAAATTCCATGTCTTTACATGTGACCAGATCTTTTGTAACATTTCACAAAAAAAAAAAATCTGTTGCTGTAGAAAAAAGATCGTGGAAGCTGTAGGTAAGAGTGTGTGTACAATTAATTAAAAATTAATGCATCTATGTGTGAATAATTGGAAAAAGTTTAGAAAAAATATGAGTCGAATGCAGAGATAGAGTCGATATTTTTTTGTTTTTTTTTTTTTTGGAATTCAAGGCGGTAGGAGCCTTCTCAGTGCACTGCAGGCCTCTGGACAGTGTTCTTTCGCTAAAGACAACACTGTCCATCACCGAACAGTGAGCAGTAGAGGCTCCTAGGAAGCAAAAATCTAAGTGATAGCACTGGACTCGAACCCGGGACCTCCGCGTTTCGTTTTTTTTTTTTTTTTTATATAAATGTTTCCAGAAGTAACCGAGAGATCTTTACCGCTTAAGATCAGTTTTTCTCAGCCAAAGAGATTTAGGCCTTCCGTAACTTGAAGTGCCTCTATCCCAAACACCTCCTAAGTAGAGGAGAAGAGTACACATTATTTTGAACTCACAAACAGTTCAGATTATTCTTTACAATGAACAATGGGCTCCAGAACCCTTTTTTAACATCTCACGAAAATGGAAAAAAAAGAAAAAATGTATAAACGGACACCCTGAATAAAAACTACACTTAGTAGGAAAGGACGTTTCTTTATTTGTTATAAATTTGCAATGTTTATAATATCCTATTATTAATCGTACTAATTCTTTAGGAAACTTTGGATTGATCATTATGAATCCCAATTAAATGTGAATTATATATCATATATCGTACGCATATTTGAAGCAAAATAATGCAAATAAACAGAAGTTAATTTTTTTTTGCCACCAACTTACAAAAGACAGATAGATCTTAACAACATTATAACTTAAAAAGATAATTTTCTCTAAATTCATTTCTAAAATAATGTAATTTACTAAAAAACTTTTTTACCTTGTAATAAAATATTTAGAGATTTTTCTGTACCCAGTTTTCTTACGTTTGCATTGAGAGACTGCCTTTAGTCTTTAAAGTCTGCCAGAGATCTTCATAAAAAAAAAAACACAAAAAAAAAACTAAAAACAGGAGAGTCAACAAAGAAAGAATACCTGCGGCAGTGAACATTTCACTGAATTCCGGCTCAAACATGCTTTTACCTTTTTTTTTTTTTTTTTTGTTGAGATCTAAGTTTTTGTGTGTTTTATTGCGTATAAACAAAACATAAAACATAGTAGAAATAACAAAGTAGAAAAGATTACTTTACCTTCTTCAAGGAACATGACTTGACGATTTTATATGTTTGTTTTGTTTGTTTTTTTTTAAAGTGGAAACAGTAGCTGTTTTGCATTTAAGTCGCCTGCAAAATATTTCACCAAACAGCTACTTCTTTCCGGAATGAATGGTGGATCCTGCTTTTAATATCATATTTTTTTTCGTAGCTATTGTTGTTGCTGAACTTTGCCAGTCTGCTTTTAAGTTATCAGATGTCTTCAGTCGTTGGCTATATCATGTTAAGTAGCTTTACTAACTTCCATCTAGTTTTCTTCACATCACACATGTGAACAGTAAAAAGTAAGGGAGTCTGCGCGAGAAAAATACCAGAAATATAAGAATAGAGTTTTTCACTAAAATAGAAGTGTAATAAGTTTATAGTAGAGTGTCTGTGTTTGTGTGTAGTTATGATAAGGTTATGAAATACAGATGGCTGCATTTTGCCTCCCATATCTACCCACCCGGACAACTTTACTTCTTTTGGTTAAAAGGTGGTCGGTCGCTTCACTAACATCTCTACCGGCAGAGTGTGGAAAGCACCTACACTATGAGCGGTGCCCATATTATTATATAGCCCTGGCTCTTTACTCACGACCATTCTCTTCTTCATCTATTGCCGACTTCATGCACTTTTCGCCTCACTATGATATGGCACTTTTTCTACTCTTTACTTCACTTGCCATTTATCCTTATGCGTATTGCTCCACACACTCTTTTCGATGATGGTAAAGTTCTTAGCCAATCTTTACTATAACCTCACTTTCATCTTTCCACTAACTCATATGATGGCACGAAGGTAATCCATACGGGTTTTTCTTTTCTTTTTTTTTTGGCAGTATTTTATCACACCCACCTTACTTTTCTGAGGTAATTGTCGTATATACTGCATATGCCAATGTCTTTTAGAAAAAGTAATCTAGTCAATGGATAGAGAATTTTATAGTTACTTTCTTTATAATAATTTACTTTCCTGTCAATTTTATGAGGCTTAGATAATATTGCCTAAGCATTAGACTAAAGCCCTTCATGCTTCTAGACTCAATAAATCCTGGTTCAGAATAGCTTTTCTATGATCCTTTAGCGATTCTACACTTTCAACTTTCCAGATTCACACATAACAGAACCTTTTTGTGGGATAAACGACCAGTCTCTCTAAATAAGACTCAGAAATGAGGAGGAAGTCAAGAGAGCATCGCTCAGAAGAACCTTTCCAGGGTTGAAGCTGGCTAAGATTTGTCTAAACAGTTAAGGCCGCAAAGGTTAGATGCCTGCACAGGAAGCTAGGTTTTAGAAAGTTATAGCACTTGCAGAAACTGTGGGGATTAGCTCGAGAAGACTCCAAAACAGCCTCTGACAGACTGCGCTAACATTCAAAGAATGTTCCATCTTTATGCGTATAGGTTTGCGCACCTACCAAGTGTTGGTGGAGAATGAACCCCCTCTAGAAGTTTTCCAGATTTTAAGATTTCTGAAAGAAACTTATCAGGAAGGGGTGTTGTAGTTTGAGAGATCTCCGTCTCGACACTGGCAGGAGAGACATTTGGTTGCAGTGCACTACAAACCTTTAAAACAAATTTTTATAGATTTGAAATATTTGCAAAAAACACCTATGGCGCAACAACTCATGAAGGGCCAAGGCTTGCCAGACGGCGATATGTATGGGGGGGCGTATGGTAAGCACGCCGCAGTTCCCTCGCCGTTTAGTTCCAGCCTTCGCTACCTGGGGCGCTACCAATTGTAGCTTCACACTTTCTTTACAAATGCCCTCACGGGAATCGAACCCTGAATAGTACTAAATGCAAGAGCGCTAACCACTAGACCAGCGTGTGAGGACTGCAAGTCTATATTGTTACTTTAAAGTAGATACTTTATTTATAAAAGTAGATACTTTTATTATATTTTATTTCTTGATTATTTCCAAAACTTGATAGAAAAACATTGCTATGATAAAAATATATAAACTAAATATTCTAAGCAATTTTAAGTCTAAAGAAGAAAATCCATTGTCACCTAGAAGATCTATTGCGATCTATTGCTTCCTTAGGATATTTATGTTTCTTAATTGATTAAAGTTGACATTAATTGATTAAGTTGATAAAAAAAATCAGATGGATAAGCTATATTTTGATTTTGAGTACGCAAAATCCAGATAGTATTGCACATCTATTATCTGCCCAGACCATACTGTAATTAGTATGGGTAATTAATAATTGTCATTGGGTCCAATGGAAGTTAGATCATGACTTCCAAGTTTTTCAGCTTGGCTGCTCCTCCAGGATTCATCACCTTTCCTTAATTTATTCTTTAAATTTTTTGTAATTAACAATTCCTTCTTAAAAAAAAAAAAAAATCGACTTGTTATTCATCAGGTTAATTCTTCTATTTATATTCCTATTATATAATGGGAGAAATGTAGACCATGATTACTTATAACATCCATTAGAAGTGGAAATTATTGAATTCTTGTATCTCAGCAGAAATATTGATGTCATTAGATTAGAGCAAGGGTGGTGAATCAAGGCTC
The DNA here is from genome assembly GCA_011037195.1 of Triatoma infestans. NCBI lineage: Eukaryota > Metazoa > Arthropoda > Insecta > Hemiptera > Reduviidae > Triatoma > Triatoma infestans. Next base: position 13,738 of record JAAEAF010004191.1, read on the forward strand.
TGTGAATCTCAAGGCTAGTGATTGGGAAACAACAGTTGTTGATGGGATTTTGATCGAAACCTACGTGTCAGTTACGTTGGTAGTTCATAAACGGTATATCAAGTTTGGAATTCCTGGGACTTTACGTTTTTGAAATATTTCATTCATAAACATATATTCAGACCATTTTTGGGGGGCGGGGACTCAAAACATGTATTTTCTGTGAAAAATCAATATCCGAAAATTTAACACGAACGCCAGACTTTCTCTTACTAGCCAGTGCAGTAAGAGAAAGTCAAAACTTTCTCTTACTAGCCAGTGCAGTAAGAGAAAGTCAAAACTTTCTCCAAAATTCACTTTTAACTTTTCATTGATTTCATTAAATAAAGAGTGTCCCAATAAAGACAATTTCCGAGGTAAGTTTAAAAAAATAAGTCTTAAATATCAAATTTGATTTTCTTCTTTGCCGAGCGAGGGAAAATTGAAAGAAAGCGATAAAAATAGATCATAATACATTTTCATCGTTCGCCACAATATTACAGCATCATTTCACAGGAATAGAATGCTCAGTTTACTGTTGAAACATTCTTATCCACCCATGTCTTCATAACTTCCTTCCTGATTTGGACAGCTTCCTATTTTTTTTTTTTTTTTTTTTCCCACCTTCTTTTATAAACAGAAATAAAATAGTATCCAAAATTGTTTAGGTTTACTTTATTTTTTTTTTTTATAACTTTTATTTCCTTTTTTTATAAACATTTTTTAATATTTTTTTTTTTGTTTTTTCTTTACTTTGCAGGAAGCAGAAAGTGCAATAGCTGCAATGAATGGCCAGTGGTTAGGAAACAGAAGTATTAGGACAAATTGGGCCACAAGGAAGCCACCCGTACCTAAATCGGACGGTCAGTTCGCATGGATTTTTGTTTATTTATTTATTTTTAATGAGAAAATAATAATTTAAATGTTTATCTTAATGTATTTTTTTTAAATGTTTAAATTTAATGTTCGTTTTTTCGTGTTTTTTTTTTTTTTTTTTGTTTAATGTGTTATGTCCTTATTAATTAAGGTTAATCTTGTATTAAATACGAAAAGCTTTTTCTATATATTTAAATTATGCTAAATAATCATTTCCTGTTTTGTTTTGTTTTTTTCTTTAAACTAAGTAGCAGTTAAATATCGTAAAATGACATTAAAATATTTGACCTAATACTTTTTATATTCCAAGCAATTTTGATCGAAACATACTAGGCAAATTCCTGAAACTATTATTTCTTAATCAAAAGAGTCTTGAAGACATATATTTTAGATCAAGTCTTAACTAGGAACTAGGGACGATAATAGAAAGTAAAAATAAAATAAAAATTAATTATTTGGCATTTTTCGCTTAACTTCGCTTTAATTAATGAATCTATTTTGGTACCAATGATTTATTGGCTATTTATTTAATGAATAAACTACCACAGCCCTGCCATCTTGTGAAAAGACAAGAAGATACTATATGTTATAATAGTCTCCATTCAATCTACCGGCAAAGATCAAAAGAAGCGTAACCTCAGGGAAGGTCTACCCGGTGAAAATATGGTTATAGTTTCTTTCAATCCTTTTCTTTCTACCTCATATTTCTTTTGGTGAAATGTTGTGATGTTTTTATTCATCCCGCAGAAAATTCAATAAAGGAAAACCTAGTGCGGAAGTTGAGGTTTATCAGAGGAAAAAGTATAGGAGTGGGAAAGAAATCTAGCTGCCCGAATTTATACTACGATAATGGGTCGGCCTTCGAATTCCAGGTGGGGCACAAAAAAAAATTGCGTGCTAAATGGGAAATCTGTTACCATAGACCCCCCACAATTAGTACATTTGCTATGAAGGCAAAGCCCTGCATCCAAGGCAGTTAAAATCACCTTAACCCAATTTTCCGTATTCACTTATGAACATTTCAGGACCTAGTAGTAATCTTTCTTCCATAATTTTGCCCCAGTAAAGAACAGGAGGGGGCGGTTACTTTATCTTTTGCAAATCAAACAGTTCAAAGATCAACGGATTCTAAAGAATAGAGAGGTACGATACAATTTTGATGACATTCTCTCTTTCTTGAAAAAAAGGACGTGCAGTTTTTTTTTGCTGTCAACAACGCATAGGGAGTTCAATTAATAAACGTTTACAGCGAAATTAATAAACGAGGAATTAGCGAAAAAAAAAAAGTAGACCTTGACCCATTTCACGTGAAGCATAGTCCTAAATCAGCTCTTATGACATTCTGGTTAGGAATACGCCTGTTAAAACTCAGGAGAAAATGTAAAACGTATTATATGAAATAAAAAATCAGTTCATAAATAAATAAATAAACTTTCATTTTGTAACAAATCGTTTGAACATTAAAAAAAAACAAAAAAACACAAATAAATTAACATCAATAATAATAGTAATAATGAGAGAAAAATATAAGTTAAAGGAAAGAAAAAACTTTTTCATATATTATTAAAATAAAAAACTACCATTTACCTTATTTACTCAGTCACGTGACAAAATATAATAATTCTTTATGATTGCAGTAATATTTATGGGACTGCAGTAATCATATGGATAACTATATAAATACTTGATATATAAATTTATTTTTATAAATTAATAAATTTTTTCCTAATTTATTTTCTTTTCTTTTTTTTTTTTCAGTTATTAAAAAAAATTAATAATATAAATTATCGTACGGATATTATAATCAAGTTTCCCAATATTTATTTGATAAATTTAGAAATGTTGAAAAAAAAAAAATTGATTACTTAATGAATGAAAATGGCCAGTATTTCAATTAATAAAATATATTTTCTGTTTTTTTATTAATTAAATGTTCAATAAAATATTAATTTAGAAATATTTTATACAGATGAAAGCAAAAAATATTTCATTTTCTCTTTCTATTTATTTATTTATTTATTTATTTTTTCTAAAAATAATTAATGCAATTCAATTAAATATTTTATAATTACTATAAAAATTATTTTATTTAGAACTAAGATTTTTTCAATGGTAAATGAGAAAACATGTTTCAGGAAAATAACATATTTTTCTTATTTTAATTTCTCGTCATTTATTTTAGAAACCTTGGCCAATAAAATTTCTAATTTAGTGAAAAACTATTAAAAATAAAAATTTAATTGTTATCGTACAAATATTAATATTTCTTTTATTATGTTGAATAAAATATTATATGTACTTGTAATAGATTCGTAAATGTTTACACAAATTTAGATAGATCGATGTTATAGTCAATTTCCTTTTTAGGAAATAACTGCTTGCTTTAGAAATATTTAAATTAATCTTTCTTCTTCTTCCGTTCTTTCTTCGTGATATTTGGATCCATATTGTTTAATTGTTTCTTTGTATCGGAAGATAGATGTATTATTATTAGAGAAAAGTTGCCCGGTAAGATCTCTGAGGCTTTCCTTGCTTGTCTGGCATTTGTACACATTGTATGATGTTGAGCGAAAAATTAATAGGAATATGTTACATATATATATAGCGTAAGCTAACGGTTTGTTTTGTAGCTGTGCTAAATCATCCAAATTGTGGCAAGATTGAGCTTCCATTTGCAGTGCCTACATTTGGAGAGTGTTAGTTAAATGCACTTCGAGTAAACAACTGGGTGACCACAATAACGCCCCAAGATCACCAAAGAAGTGGCAATCCATTACCCCTGCGAAATAATTTATTTAGAATATATAAGCTTTTACCATGATGAATTTGTATTTCCTGAATTTTTTACGTTTCAAGTACGCCTCGCACCATCCGACCTTCTTTGAAGGGGAAGTTATTTTTTGAAAGCGTTTAATTGCTCCTGTCTTTGGAATAAATCTCAGAATTATCTATTTTTAAAATCTTCTATTTCAATTTTGTAAAATCCAATAATTTTTCCTTCTCAACCACATTATTTTCACCAAAGTGAATCCAGATTAAATTAATCTTTCATAATTGAAGAAATCTTCCTTTAAGTGTATTGATTTCAGATTTATTTGGTAAAGGTTCCATAAAACATAATAAACATATTGACTACATTAAAAAATATTATAGGGAAGGGAATAGCTAAGTGGTTAGCGTATAGGTCTCCCACGCGGAGGACCTGTGCTGCCCTTAGATTTTTTTTCTTCCCAGGAGCCTCTACAGATCACTGTCCCTTCCCTGTTTATCACTATCCGGTGATAAACAGTGTTGTCTGTAACGAGAGGACACTGTCCGGAAGCCGGCCGGCAGTGCACTGAGAAGGCTCCGAACGCCAATGACCAATAATGTTGACGCGCCTTAAATTTAAAAAAAAAAAATATATTAAATTATTAATTAATATTATTTCATACACGTTAATTTGATAATATTATTAGAAATTGTTAATGTTACTCATTTTATATAAATACAATGATTTTATATTTTCCTAATTTTCATCTTATCACAATCAAGGGTACTTTATTTTCACTTGAAGCGTTTGTGTATTGATTTTTCGCTTCAACCATTTTTTACTTTCACTTACACTTAAGTAATAGGAAGTATTGTGATCATGTTAATTTTCAAAATTAGAATTTTCACCGGAAATATGTGTTTTGAGATGCCTTGAGTGCGAAAAGAGTGTTTTAGCAAATGGTCTGTGTACATAATGCGCGCGCGGATGCATGAATAAACAAAATATTTCAAAAGAGAAAAATCACCGGAAGTTGAATCTTGGTATTACGTTTAGACTGCCATCGAATTGACACGAAAGTTTCGAGCAAATTCCATCAACCGGAAGTACGACTATATTGAACTTTTTCTTTTACTTTTTTTTTGCAATTTTCTTCAAACTTTATCTACATACATTAGATAGATAGACCTTTCACTTTTATTTATAACCTTTTCCTGGGAAAATTGATTTTTTCGGGGGGGGCAGGTTTCCTCTATAGATCCACTTCAGTATAAGTACAATTCTTCCATTTATATAAAATTAATGTAAATAAGAAGCATTGCTAGAATTTAAAATTGAGATAAATAGGCTAATCGAAATTGCACGACTTTATAGAATTGGTTTTTGAATTATTTTTTTTAATTTTCTCAAAAACGACTATAACAATTAGCTTTTAATCTTGAAGTGTTAATTAGACAAATACAAAACCTATCACTTTTATTTGTAACTTATCCTGAAAAAAATTTTTTTTTTATATAGGTTTACGGAATTTAATAATAATAATATCTGTTGTGGTTGGTTCCTCAGAGCTGGAAAGCATCAGAGATATTTTCCGTGGTAGCCTGCTTCTTTTTGTGGTCGTCGATTTTCTTCAGGATGCATTTGTTAAACAGACAAACAGATAACAAATAGTGATAAATAGATAAACATGATAAAACAGTGATAACATAGATTTGCATAGAGCAAATTCAGTTTACACAATGTTTACACAAAGCTCCTTCTCCAGTGTGTAAACTGAATTTGCTCAGTGCAAGTCTGTGTTATCACACTGTTTGTTCAAATGCATCTTGAAGATGGGCAAACGCCCGAAACCGGTTCATGACCACAAAAAAAAAAAAGCAGGCTGTCACGGAAAATATCTCTGTTAATAATATTTATTTAGGAAGAGTATAAAAAATGTTGTAAATTAGTTGTTGAGGTTCGGCCATACAAAGGAACTCTTTTTTTTACATTTTCACCGACGTTTCGGCAAATTTATTGCCTTCTTCAGGGTCTGTACAAAGGTTTTAACACAAATAAAGAAAAAAAAAAAAAATAGAAAAAAACATAAAATATACACTTAAAATAAATATTTTCAAATACAATTTTTTTTAAATAAACTAAATAAAAAGTATGATCTATATAGCACATTTAAATTTATTATTAACTATTGTTGTAGGACAGATCAATATTAAACTAAATCACAACTATTGAAACTTTGACAATATGTTTCATATAAAAGAGTACTATGGAAATAACTTATGAAATATACTTACAAAAATTTTCAGTTAGCATTATTTACAAACCTGTGACATACCATCATCAAGTGTTACGGACATTGGATGGGTCAAGGTTTATAAAGGGCCAGGAGAGCGGATGGAAAAAAAAAAAATTAAATGTGCTATATATATATATCATACTTTTTATTTAGTTTATTTTAAAAAAAATTTATTTGAAGGTATTTATTTTAAGTGTATATTTTATGTTATTTTTCTATTTTTTTTTTTTTTTGATTTGTATTAAAACCTTTGTACAGACCCTGAAGAACAATAAATTTGCCGAAACGTCGGTAGAAATTTAAAAAAGAGTTCTTTTGTAAGACCGAACCTCAACATCCAATTTACAACATTAAATACAGCGGTCGTAACGAACACCAAAAACAAATGCAATTATATATATATATATGTATGTATATATAAAATATACATAGCAATGGCTTTGCAGCCGACTGCTAAAGTTCACTACAAAAAATAATTAAAAAAAAAAAAATTCTTCTCAAATTTTAACTGATGTCAGTAAAGTAAAATTTAGAAACTTCTGCGGAATTTGTTAGCTACGTAAATTTTACATGTTATTTGGTCTGTTCGATATAGTTGATGATGGTCTTCTGGGACTATAATGTAATGACACACACTTCTACTATCTGCCTAGGTAGGTACTTGTCCCCCACTACCTCTACATGTTAGGATAAATGAGTAATATTTAATGTGTAAAGAAACTTTGTTATTTTTTATATATAATTCGAATTACTGCAGTAAAGAAAAAGTCGTCTGAGTGTCTCACATTAGATTTTTGTTTTTAGGCATCTAATTATAATTAATAAGTGGTTATAGGGATGGTAGTAAATTATCACATTTATCAAAGTATTGTTTTTCCGTAATTCAAAAGAAATTGAAGTTATATCGTATTGTAAATGTTATTCTTTAATGTTATTAATCATTAAGTTTGGATTAACTTTGTTTGTACAACATTTATATTGTATATATTTTAATATATAACAAGGTTTTTGATGTATTGTGTGTTTGTGTGTGGGTAAATGTTTTTGTATAAATGAAGTCATGGTTTTGAAGTCCATTTATATATATATGTGTACAGTGTATACTAAGTTGACAGAGTGGTTGGTTTTAGTTTTTACTGTCAAGGGAGTATTAGAGCAAGACAAGAAGAGGGATAGGTAAGGCTATTTGAAAGTGGAAATACATGCGGAGGGCCCTCTCCGGCCATTGGTCCGGATTAGATGCTAGTAACATTTCCAGTGGGGAAACCCCTATCTACAGCAAAAACAAGGAACGCCGCTTGCTTTCTAACCAGAACACACAACAGCAGCAACAGCAGCGCTGTCGTACTCTCCTAGAATTGACCCATCCAGTTAGGATGTTCAACCAACCTCTCTTCACTCTTGTATGCCCAACATTTCTCACTCTCTCCTCTGGTTCCCAATTAGCTGACCAATCTCGCCACACTTTGTCTCACTGCCTCTCTCCGTTTTTGTTGCTCTCTCAGTCACACTGTCTCCCACCCTTTAAAACCCCTTCATCCTCGCCACTTGCTGCGAACCTAATCCCTGAATTAGCTCACAAGTGGAGAAGGTGGATGGTATACAGTTTTGTTGTGTGTGTGTGTGTGCGCGCGCGCGCATGGGAAAGGAGAGAAGAGAGTGTGCTAGGAGAGATGAAAACGGACATCCCGGATTCCCTACGTAAGCGATGCATAAGGCAGATACGCTTCTCTGCCTATCCGATCGGCCAGAAAGTCAGCTCTGATCATACTCATACCACTTCCACACACTTTACCCTCAAGTATTCAGACAGTATAGTACATGGTACTGATTAGGAAAACCCTTGGGATCAGTGCCACCGCTTGGCTTGGCCAAGTGCTGTTACAGTTTTTATTAAGTATTCTCTTTCTCTCCTGCTCTGCTCCATTCCTTCTCCAGCTTGTTCTTTCCCTGTCAGGACGTTCTTTTTTTTAAAAATAAAAAAAAAAGGAAAAAGAAAAATATCGCTGCACATACTTGTGTACCTCATGTATAAACAACTTGTAACCAAGCATATTTGTTCTACGTGGTTAGCAATTTTTTGTTTTGTTTAACAGTCCGTTCTTCCCCCTAGGTGACATTGCGTACAAGTTAAATTCAAAACATTGAAACACCCCATCCCCCCATCCCCCAGCCCGAATGAATGTATGAAAACTAGAAAAACTTGGACTGAGGTTTGTTCTCTCCCACACACACACACACACACACACACACATATTTATCTAAATGGTCAAGCTAGAACAGATGACGCACATTTCAAAGTTATGCCCTGTGTCAAAATATAGGAGATATATTAAAGAGGTAATTCTTATAAAACATATGTCAACTACTATTACGAGTCCAACTTTAACGATAGCTGGAAATCTTTCATTTCAATTGCAATTAATTATAGTATATAAAAAAAATAAAAAAATTTACTAAGCGTTATGAAAATTTACTTTATGAAAGCACACGTATAATGCGTATAAATGTTCCTAGAACACCGAAGAACACACAAAATAACTCAACAATTTTTTCAATATGTTCGCTCCTGATCTCTCTACTCTTCGACTAACTTCCATGACGCCACGTGGTGGCAAACAAGAGAAGTAAAGCATGCGTCTTCTCTCCTACCGCGTCATTCGCCTACCTTCACCATAGTATATATATATATAATCTATATATATATATATTACTATCCCTTTCTCCTACATATTGCAATTTTGTCAAAATCCTAGAAATTTAGTTTACACCGGAAATACATATTCTCTGTCTCACTCTGTGTGTGCGTTTGTGTGGGTGTGTGTGTGTGTGTGAGAGAGAGAGAGAGAGATATTTAGTAAGAGTTATTGAATAAAAATATCTCAAAAAAACGAAAAATAGCAGATAGCTCAAATTTGATATTCTATTTTGGGTCCACTATAAGATTTGATGGACAAAAATCCATCAAGAGAAAGTGGAGCCTCAATGAGTTTTCTTTAAACTTCGTGATACTATACTACGATGTTTATACATACATAAATATCGCATCATTTTTTTCGTTTAAACATTTTCTAGAGAAAATTTATTATTTAGGGGGTTTCTGGGTGGGGGGGACCAGTACGTAAAATATCACTTCAGTAAAATGTATGGTATTTCCAAGTGTATAATATTAATACAAATACATTAGAGACATTATTAGAATTACGCATCTCGATCGACTAGAATTGGATTTTTTATTGTTTGCTGAATCTCCGACAGTAATTGAGGGAACATATCATAATTTATTGGAGAAAGTATTAGTGAAATAAGCTGCTTTACTTGTAACTTTTGTTGTTTTTTAGGACATTCAGATCTTTTTCAAGTAACTGGTATTTTAAGAAATTAAAGAAATCTGGCTGAATTAAGGTCTTTCAGTCCCGAAGAGTAGTATATTAAGAGTTTGCTAGTGATTATGGTATTAACCTAAAAGAGTTTACAAATATTTACCTTTGCCAGCCCTGTCTAGGGTGCAGGATTACTTCTAGTGAAGTTTAGTTCGGGATAACCGAATTTTGTCCCACCCCCCCCTAAAATCAAAACCTCTGAACTATTAGAAGTGAGGGAAAGAATTGGCACACAGGACTAACACGCGAATGTCCGGGGTTCGAGTCCAGCATTGCTTCCCTTAGATTTTCTCTTACTAGCAACCTCTACAGCTTACTGCCCGGTGATGGACAGTGTGTTTGTTGGAGAGATCACTTTCTGGTGGCTGGCAGTGCACTGAGAAGGCTCCATAGTGACCATACTGTTGACGTTCTTTAAATAAAAATAAAAAAAAGTAATTAGAAGTGTAGGGGTAGTGAACCCCCACCACTCATCCACTCTAGCGGAGAGAAACAGCCCCTCTCGCACAGAGAGGAGAGGTTCGGCCAGTGGATATATATATATATATATATGAAAGAGAGACAGTCAAGGGCCTCACAATACCCTTACAAGAAGTGTCAGGTTTCGTACTGTTAGGGCTGAGATAACCAAGCTTCATTAGACCATGAAGGATTCATGACTTCTTGCAGGATTCGTTCAATTCAGACACCAGAGTTCTTTAAAGCTGGACCATGCCCCCCCACAGCCTCTTCTCCACAGCCTGTCCTCATGACTGGTTCTATTTATGACAATTATATTCTTGCTATACTTTTCTTTTTTTTATTTTAAGTTTCATCATATGAACTAGAAAATTGATAACGCTAAAATGCTACAAAAATTGACGGTATACTACTGCTTTTTACAGACAATTTTCATGACATCTCTGGATTTAAATTATTCATTTTTACATAGCTTTTCTGAAACAGCAAGAAAAGTTTTATTCGTTTATAAAGAAACAAAAAAAAAAACAAAAACAAAAAAAAACATAAAAGCCTGTACATTCAGCAAACAATTTATTATTTAATATCGTTCAGTCAGCTGGATAATACAAATTCATGTTTGTTCGGTTGGTGGAGTTAGTGGTGAAGCTCGTAAAATATACAGCCAAGTTGGGGTGGTGCTTCAGGGCCAGGGGTCGAACAGAAACCGCTATCAAAGAGCAAATATTGATGACATTTCTTATTGAACGTTTGTTCTGTTCCGTTTTTTTTTTTTCATTATCTTTCCACTTTCGTCACTTCTTTTAAGGCTATGAATTTTTATTTACTGTGTTCACTTACAAGGTTAGAATAGTTAAAATCCATTTGGAAAGAAGATTGTAGTGAAGTTTTATATTAAATATATATATATACATTATAGCCTAATACATATATGCATAGTTGTAAAACATTGGAAAAAGGGATGTATGATGATATGAACCAAGGAAACAATGTTTATACTTTGAAAGAAAGAAAGATAAGTTATTATGGGGTGACCAACTTTTTTAAGGAAGGAAACACAACATCTAAAGAATGTAAAGACATTCAACATTAGAAGTCTCTTCTTGTCCTTTTTATTACAACAACACTAAAAATATATTATTTATTAAATATATTCAATATATAAAAAAATAAAATAAACGCAACTTAACTTTACTCCTATCGTTCTGTTTGAATAGACGGAAATCTAGTTGAATTTTCTAACCTAAACCATATAAAAACGTATCGCTCTCTCTCTCTCTTTCATCCTGTACCCTACGTTTACAATGTAAAACTCATCTTTCTTTTCCTACTTGAAGAAAAAAATAAATAAAAAAAAAAAACACAACTTTACAGAAGGTTAAAAAAGAAGACACGAAAGCAAGTGAGGGAAACCAAGAAACAAAGACGCTCACACACTGATCGCTTGAATAGACAACAGCGGGAAAATAGAAAAGCTGCTGGCAGCTCACTTCAATTTCTATGGAAAAATAAACCTTCCACTTTGCATCACCATTTTACCATTCACATGCTTTCCACACCATTTCCTTGTTTTTCCTTTTTATTTCTTCTTGACAGTATAAATTGAATTCTTTTATTATTGTATTTTTTTATTGTTATTATCATTATTATTATTATTATAAAGAGTAATAAAAAATTTACCAATATAAGAAAAATAATTATGATGTGTAACACGACTTTATTTAATTGCGATTAATATATTTAATAAATTAATAAATTTTCATGAAACTAGGTTAGATTGTTAATCACATATGAGAGTTGAATGTCTTTAACGTGATGACATTTTACTTTAGAAGACAGTGAACGCATATAATTTTACACCCCAAATTATTAACAATACTTTTTACATTATACAGGCCTAACCTAGAACCTAGGAAAAAAAAACATCATACTCGTATTTCTGGGTAAATTCTTTCACGTAAAGAGTACCTGAATAAATTATTTGCACAAATAGTATGAAAATTTAAAGAAAATCGCAAAAAGTTGGAAGAAATCATTCTGTAAAGTCGAAATTCCGGTGTTTTATTTTGTTATATCTTCGGCCTGAAACATGACGACTTTCGTGGCATAGTTGGCACTAGTCCGTAGGCGTTATACCAATCCTGTGTAGGTGGGCTTGGAGGAAGTAATTGTGGCCTGTGAATACGCGGAAAGCGGCCATCCCTTCTATCTGAAGGGAGGTAGTTGGCAAAATACCATCTTCGATCACTCGAGCTTATCTACGGCTGAATTGGAGTAATGCTCTTTTCGAATCGATGCGTCAATGCTGCTTGGGGAGGAGGCTCCAGGAGAGAGAGAGAGAGGAGGAGGCTACAGTTATGAATGGATGATTGAGGATAGATTGGCTCCGGCTTTTGCTAATGAATCAGCTCTTTCGTATCTCGACACACCCACATAGCTGAAGAACCATTGCATTGTTATGGTGCACCCGTTTTATTCCGAAACTAAGGCTAACTTTCTTCTCCATGAAAAAACCAAGTCACTCTCTGTTTGAGAATTACTGCAGAGAACGTTAATGACAGCTTGGGAATCATCAACTACAAAAACACTACTGTGCCTCTGGTCGCTGCGGCACTTTCTTGGCAGCAGCCACCGAAATAGCTCTGACTATAAAGGGACGAGAAACTATAGTACGTACATTATCTTGTCATTGCTCTCTTAGAAGGATCCTGAAATTAATTATTTTCAAAGCTTCAATGAAATCAAATAAAACATTTCAATGAAATTTAAATAAATAATATTTTCACATAAAATTTATTTTCATAGTTTTCAAAAATTGAAGTTGCATAGTTAAAACGAACATATTTTTACCAAACATCAAATAATGTTTTCAATATTATATAGGTGGGGGAACCAAAAGCTTTAGTTGCTTTAATAGTACATTTGATTTGTCCGCCCTAGCTCTCCCGAAAATCATTGGTCTCTGTAAAAAATAAACGTTTTAAATAAAAGTGAAACGTTTATACATATGTAATTAGTATACACTAATTTTAAAGAAATCCGCAGATGTCTTTTCGTGAGACTCGCGGAAAACTAAAACTAAAATCATTTCCGATCAATCGATTTTCTTCAAACTCGGAATTTTCTTAATACATTCCGTTTATGAAAACGTTATTTAGTTGTTAAACCAAATACTATACTGGGAATGGCATTTTAACACATAGACTTTTCCTTTTGTATTTCCGGTATAAATGTAGGATACGAAAATCCGACACAAATGCAATAGTTTCTGGTATAACAGTAAGAGGAAGTAAAAAAAAAAAAAAAAACATACACACACAGATCTACTTGCTTTAAATATTTAGCTGACTCTATAATATTCTCAGAGAGAATTGAGAATCAAGAGATTTAGAGGGGAATGAGAGAGAAAGTGAGATATACACAATAACGAGTAGCTGACGTAGCACTAACGCTGCAATCCCCGATAACACTGTCATAATAAGTTTCATTATATTCATTTGTCATCTCTTTATACAATAGTATTTTCATAGTGCAACAAATATATATACGTATATCTAATTGTACTTTGCAAGTAAGTTCGCTGTTATTAATAATAATATGTCAGAATTTCTTAGACCATCTTGAGAGGGAGAAAATTGTAACAAAACTAAAAAGGAGTAAAAAATAAAATTAGAAAACATTAAGTTTCTTTACTGTTTGAAAATAAATTTCCAATCCAACGAAATGCTATTCACCAAAATTCTCGAGTTGCTTATGTTTATTAATATATTGACAAGTTCGATCCTGTTTAAATTTAGTTGTCAGAAGTTTGATTGTCTCATATACTTTATTATTGCATGATGCATTAACGGTTTATATAAGATGCGATCACTATTTAACGTCTCATATCACTTTGCAAGTCTCTTATAGCTATTCTCTTTTCTTTTTTTTATTGTCTGTGGAGAGGGATCAAGCCCTATGCTATCCAAGCCCTTCTGGGCCCATATAGCTACCCCAAAGTTCGAGCCTTCTCAGTGCACTGCCGGCCTTCGGACAGTGTTCTCTCGTTACAGACAACACTGTCCGGTGATGTTATAAATGTTATAGCTGTAATAGGCTCCCAGGAATAAAAAATCTAAGGGCAGTAGCTGGACTCGAACCCGGGACCGCCGCATTGCTAATCCAGAGCGCTACCACTAAGCTAATCCCTTCCCTTCTTATAAAGTAAAGTAATGCCTATTTTTTCAGGCGGGCTTAACGTCCAACTACCAAATTAGAGAAAGCCTTCCCTTCTTATAGCTATTACGTTAAATAAATTTGTCCAAAGAGGAATTTCCGCCTTCTTGGGAAGGAGGCTGATCATTTTCTAGATACTTTTGCTTCCGGTTGAAGAAGTTTTTATTTTCCTAGTATTATGCATCCTAGTTGGTCTTCTATTGTGATCTCGAAGCCTATTAATCATTTAACCCCTCTCCCCCAGCTGACTCAAAATTGGATCTTGCTCCTCAATAAATCTGCCCTGGCTTTCATATAGACCAAGAGGTCAACATCTTGAAATACTCATTTTTAGAAAGACATCCCTTTCTATATCGAGTTGATACGCCATTCTTTAAGATACCTTAGGTCTAATATTTGATTACGGTTATATTGTTCCAGTCTAATTATTTAGCGATTGTTATATTCCTTTGCGGAACTCTAGTTAATTTGTTGTTTTTTTTTCAAATTATTGAAAACACATATCTATTCTTTGTCAGTGCCTTTGCGTTGTAAATTGTTATTGAGTGTCATTACAGACTTAGTGCATACAGTTGGTACGATTTTATACTTCATTATTATTTCTAAGCTGAGTTCTCGAATATATTTTGGTGTTTGTGACGAAATTTGAGAGTATGTATATAATGTTTATAGTATTTATCAAGTTTTTACTTTATGAAAGGCATGACAGTATTTATTAGTATATCTGTATTTGTTAGACTGAATGTTTGCGATTAGAATAGATTAGAACTAGAATGAATGATTGTATGAAGTGTGAGGGGGGGCAATACCGGGCCAAGAGGGCAACTTTTGGTCGTGCAGGAAGTTTCCTCACTGTTTTAATTTCGGGAGCCACCTTCACTTGGAGGGAAGGATCTGAGCCGGGATTGGCTACCCCGGCACACAGGTGACCTTGTGAATGGGAGAGTGATTGTTGGGTAAATAGTGTAAATAATTTTATCTTAGTTTTAAGAAAAAAGGGGGCGAGGAATATCGACTACTCACTCCAAGTTATTTTAGTAGTGAAATGAATGTATTTATTGGAATGAAAGCTTATATGGGTATATTTATTGGTATGAATCGGTAATCTAGTTGTAAGATGAAAAGTTGAAAATGTGAGAAATGTGTAGAATATGAAGTTAGTATGAAGGATATTAATGGGAGTGAGGCTTTAGATGGTCTTACAGTTTTGACCATATTGGATATTAATCTTCAGGATATAGGTTAAGAGATGTATATATATGTACATATATATGCAGAATGGATGGCAGAACCAGCCTACAAGCTAATGTCAAAAAAAAAAATATATAATTTGCCTTTTCCTCATTGATCTTGTTTAACTTCAGTTGATTCCAGCTTTTAACATCTGATCTAGGACTGCTTTCTATTTTCAAGAGTTCTTCCACCTAATCAGTACACGTTACCTTCTGTAAAAGTTGTAATTATCGATAGAGCTTAGCCTTGCAAGATTAGAAATTTCACGAACACCAATTCTCTCTTTTTTACCAAATTGGATCCAACAATGAAAGTGAAATAAGCCATCATTACGTAAACCACCAATAGAATTACATTTAAAAAAGTAACTTGTTAATTACATCTTTGGTTCTAAGGAATAGGTTACCTTTTCTTTACTTCTTTCCAAGTATTTTTCTTCGTTGAAACCAGATGGAAATAGTCGTGAGTCGAATAATTAAAATTGTGTTAATTTGTGAGTTAGTGGCCTAAATTCACGCAGTGGTGAGCAATAGAGTTGCCTTCGTTGATTTCTGCCACAGCTTGCATTTTTCGGTTTATACGCCAAAATCATACATGTTCATAGAAGATTGCTACTACTAATTTTGGACTTAACTTGCAAACCATATCGCAATTAATCGTTCAACCTGATTTGCTAATAAATTTCTTTACCTCAAAAAGACAACAAACAAAAAAATGGAGACCATTAATCGTATTGTAAATAAAATATTAATAAGCGACGTCAATAAATAAGTAATGTATGCATTTATATAACTATATATTGATATATATAGAAATCTATATATATGTATGTATGTATAGATAGATTTATATCAATGAATGTAATCCTTCATTAATTGTTGTTTAGAATACAATTAGAATGGTTAATAGAAGGTGCTCTATTGATCTACAGAATAACTATTTGCTCAGTCAATGTTCAACGGATTTGTATTATAATTGGTATATACATTACAGACAAACCAACTACTAGTTCTATAGCAATAATATTGTCCTATATACAGAGATATGGTCAGTACTGCCTAGTGTTTATCCCTATTGTATATTGCTTCTACTGTTTACTGCTATATACAGTTCAATAATCATCTTATACTAGTTTAAGATGTAACTCTATGTATATATATATATATCTCCCTGTTTATATAGGTGTAAAATTTATTATTCATCTCAGTTTAATCATAAATAAGCCGAAATAAAATTCATTATTTTCAGAATTATGATTTATGTGGTTTCATAAAGAATTTTAATTATATAATTATACATTAATCTTTTCAGTAGTTCTCAAGTTTGATTCTGTAAAGCTCATTTTAACGTGGAAAGTTGTGTTGAAATTATTGTGCTGGAAAATTTCCTAAATTCTGAGGAGAATATTTGGTCTCACAATCTCTTATTAGCTTGTAGAATTGATAATCTCATGGTAAAGGAGGAAGATCTGCTTGTTCAAATTTTCTCCAAATAGTTTGATGCAATATAAATTGGAAAAAATGTTTATAATGTACATGAACTATTTAAAATTTTTGAACCTAATTCTCATAAAAAGCCTTCAAAGATTTCAAACTGTTTTCCCGTGTTTTTTAATTTTTTTACTGAGCACGTATATTCGCTTTTTCGCTCTATCTGAAGTAGTAAAAAGAACTTTATACGATGATAAAGCCAAGATTAAATATGAACTCACATTGAACCTAAAATAAAAGACTATCGAAAATTAAACACGGAATGTTATATGTCTGAGTGGTTCCCAGTTCGTGACCCACGGATAACTGCTAAATTTATATTTGTCGAGAAAATATTAACAGTAATTTTCACTTCCTTCCACGATACATAATTTAGTAATTAGTCGTTAAATGCGGCTTAATGAAAAGTGGCATTACTTTTCTTTACTTCATACATACATAAATGACATTTTATGTCATGGGTTTCTCTTCAAGAAGATTCCTTATTCCTTTCTTCCCTGGTTCTTTAATTCAAGCATCCCTGTCAATTTGGTCAAGCCACAGAAACTTTGGTCTCCGACCCGTCTTCCTTGCCATTGACTTGGTAAAAGTTTGTTGTCTGCCACTTCGTCATCTGGCATCTAATGAATACCCTGCCTACCTCAATATAAATTACCCTAAAGACATGCGCCAGTTTGCAGGACAAAACTTCTATAGTCTTCTGGATGTTAACAAGTCTTTAGGATCACCTTATCCTAAACCGTTTTTAATTCCATGTTTCCGGGTAATACTTATTTTTAAATCAAAAATTTTCCTGTAGTTTTTGTCAAAATCATCTGCACCAGCTGGATGGTCTGTATGAAGGAAATATTAACACTTTCCAATCCATGCCTCTTTTGCTTGTAACATAAGCCATCCTTAAAATCAACATGTAGCTGATGATTTTGTATATTTATTTTATTAGAACTATGTTAACTATATATAATACATAGAGAAAAGTTATGAAATAAACCGGTTTTAAATTATAAGTTGAATTTATTATTAATTTTAATTGCTAAGATTTTCTTTTAACTTTCACAAAAGCGGCGCAAAAAAAAGTACGAATAAAATAATGTTTTAATCGATTGCCAGCCCTATTAACTTAGAGGGAATAACACAATATTACGGTAAATAACGTTAAAAGAGATCCTTAAATGAATTAGCGTAGTTTATCTTGTCGAATTTAACTACATTATAGTAGAGCACGGAGACGATAGGGACGACAACTTGGCCAAACTCTCTTCCTAGTAACAGTGAAACTTGGAAGTTTTGACCCTTTTACTTCATCCTCAAAGTTAAAAGTCCTTAGAGAAGTGAAACATTCCACTGGAGTAATATGCTACATGCTTGGAAACAACTAAGTAGTTACTATTACAGGCCTAGATGAAATACCTTCTCCTATTATAGGACAAATGAATCTCACAAGAATTTCGCTGATGCACTTTTGAAAAGACCAATAGAGAACTTAGAACTATAACAAGTTCTTTTATCAATAATAGTTTTAAAATTAATAAAAAATAACATATTGAGAGAAAATGGTCAACCATTTTACTTTGAATATTATATTTCTTGCCTTTATACTTTTTATGATTGCATACTCTATATGCAGAATAGCATACTATAAGCTTGGGTTAATGTTAATATTTTCTAATCAACACCTGAAACAATGTTGTTTGTGGTATCAGTAATCAGTTTTGTTTCAATATAGTATAGACAGTCAGTCCGTTGCAAATGTTCCATCTTTTTAAATAGTCACCTATTCGTCCCTGACTAGGTGTAGATTTGAGCCACTTTGTGATTTAGGGCTTTAAATTTCTGCATGATAATGGCGTGTATTGATGTAGACTCTGTGATTTGATTACAATTGGTCCAGTCTCTGTCCTGTGGGATATATAGTCCGTTAATCGTGTCTTTATTATATTAATATTACTCTATGTTTGTAATTTAGTTAGATGTATTAAAGAGAGTGTCTGAGTTATAGTTTATTTGGTCATTTATTATGTTTTTTAGGATAGCCTTGTGTTGTATATTTCTATTTTTTCTAAAATGTCCAATCGTCTTCCTTTTGTGCCAGGGGACCCATTGTTTTTTCTATACTTTGTGAATCTTTATAAGGTGATTAGCATAACTGGAGACTGATTATTGCTATCTAGTTTAAATCTATTTGTTAAATTAATTTTGCTTATACTATCTGTCCTAGAGTTCCTAGATTTTATGTGGATTCCGACTTTTGCTATTATAATTGATTCCGACTATTGGCTGGATATAATAGATGATTCAATATTGGCATCTCTATAATCTGGATTTCACTTTTTTTATAGTGTAAAGTCAGTTGGTTTATTTTCTGTTGTACCGGTAGTATACCAGCTAGGATGCAAGCTGCTTCATATGAAGCCTCTGAGCTTTTATCGCAATTAAATCGAGTCATTTGCACCCAGTTGGAGTTCTATATTTTAGATATCTTATTATATAAGATGTCTAATCTAATATCTAATATTTAATCTATAGTATCTATCTAATAGTATCTAATCTATTTTTAGCTCGTAAACAAAATTAAGAAAAATTTATTCGAGGATGTTAATATCGATATATTAATTCTCATTAAAACAAAAATTTATTTATCCGTAATATGACAATGAAATGATAACATTTCATGCTTTAAGTGCAATCGTATTCAAATTACAGTAGAAAATTATAATTGTATAACCTGAAGATGTAGTGTTGTCAAGCAACCATCAAAATTTCAATAATAAATCATATTATTAGCTTATTTCCTTGTCCTATGGTGAAAGCTGTGTGGAAGATGAAGTGAATAAAATATTAGGGATTTGGCAGAGGCACTTATGGTTAATTTAGTTTTGATGCTTCATTCAGTATCATATCTATTTGACGTTGGCATATATAGTGTTGCATTTTGGGTTTGAAAGAATTGATTTTCCAACACATTTCATTCATTGAATCCTTTTGCATTGAATAACTTATAACCATTGTAAATTATGTATAGATAAAGACAAAACATTTTTAAAACACTCCACTCCCTGACACCTCTTCTTGACAGTTTCCTAGGACGCCATATGTGCCCGAAATGTGGAACTTTTCTGAAGATTATATATATTTATAAGATATATTTATTTCGTTTAGTTGGCCTCTGCACTTTTGTTGAAGCGTCAACGTCTTCAGGCCAGTAGCTATAGAAATGTTAAATGGTACATATAACAAATAGCAAGGTCGACAATCGTGAGGTAGTTATATATAGAGAGAGTCAAATTGTGGCCCCCTTCGTGTATGCACGTAGAGTGTAGAGACCACTCTCTTTGAAACAGTTGTGCTTAACGATTTCCATTCACTTCATTGTAATTGCCATGGCTGATGCAAGAGATATTTCCGACCCGCATTCTTCATTTTAAGAAAATAATTACGATTTGATATTAAATTGAATTCTTTTTTTTTTTTTAAAAAAATAAAATATATTCCAAAATTTAGGACATTTTAGAATATTAAGCATGAAGCACTTAATAAACATTTTTTGTGAAAAATGATAAGCTTTTTATAAGTGATAAACAAAAACCTATTGAAAATGGGGTTTGTACCGAAATGATTAGGGAAAACTGAAAAAGAATTGTATTTAAATTCCTCATAAAGAAATCCAAGAAAAATCTGTCATGTAAGAATTAATAGGAAGGGTCAACATAAGATCGAAAACAGAAACAGAAAATAGTAATGAAGTCTTACTACGATTTAACAAATAGATTAATGATGCAAGTGATACCAAAATAAATCCCCAATAGTTTAGAGCTCTATGCATTGTATATAATGAGGGAAGCAGTGTTTAGCAATAAACAAGTTTATGCGGAGAGAACGCATGAAAACGAAACACGGAGCTGTTCAGTGGTGTGTAAGCTGAAACATCACAGCAAGGGCCCATAATAATAAATCGTGGTAAATAGGGAGCTTGCGCTATGGCCTCCTCACTTCCATACTGTTTAGTGGATCAGTGTGTTCTGGGATGTTGGCTGTTGTGCCAGGAAAGCCGGGAAAAGGGGTTTAGTGGCGCGGGGCGGTCGCCGCAGCAACACTTGGGGGTCCGCTTTGAATTCATTTTAAATTCATTGTTGAGTGGAGTAGAGTACAGGACTTTTGGGAGGGGGGGAGTTATACTAGTGTGCCTGGCCCGCTTACACCAGCGTCAGAGGGATTGGTTGTGTTGTTCGTAAAGGGTGACCAGGTGGTTCGGTTAACAGGAGCATGAATATACAGTTAGTTCAGGTTAACACAGCCTAACAGACCAACAGTTCACAATATTCACATTCATGATAAACGCCAACAAGGCCTGTCAGTTCGGTGGTTCCAAACCTGGTTGTATCATATGGTTTTTGGATGCTAAGAATTAGTTAAGCGGGTAGAAGGTTTATTGAACTTTTATACTATTACGAGGAACACTATATTCAGTGGTTTTTAATTATCCCATTACCCAATTACATGCGTACGTGCAAAATATATGGCACTCTTAAAAACTCTTTAAAAATCTTTGATTTCTACTTTTAACCTTGTTTATTTTACATTTGGGAATTGTGACAAATGGAATCATTTTATAAAATTGAAGGGTCTATAGCGATTCTTAACTTGACAAATCGGTTGTAAATTTGAAAAGTGCACAAACGAAAAATCTGATGTGAAACACTCACACACACTACTTTCTCTTACTCCTCTTTAATACAATTATATATTAAAAAAAAAAATTAACTTTAAATTTCAATTCTTCTCATTGTCCTCGATAGAGTTGATAGGGGAACAACTCCAGTCTTCATTGAAGAACCAAAAGAAAGTGCCAATAAAATTGAACCAACGCCATATATAACATTTGAAATTTATCGACAAAATTTCTGCAGAACTATCCAAAAAAAATCATGTTTCAAATAAAAGTGAGCATTCCAAGTTTAATGGAAATCGTTATAATCGTTTTGGTGAAAATTTCAAAAAAGAAAATTAGTTGGAGCCGTTTTTTGAGATAATTGAAATAAAAAAAAAATGTGAAAGAATTCGTACTACCAGATTGATGGGATTTTGCTCGAAAACTCCCCGTGTCAGATGTGATGGTGGTAGTGCTTGCTAAACAGAATACTAACTTTGAATTTCTAGCGATTGGTGGTTTTTTACACAAACACAGATTATTCGCCAATTAGATTATTGGTCAATTACAATTTTGAACCCTGCATTAAGGGGGGGGAAGTCGTGTGAGTGTTTCACACAAGTTTTTTTTTTTTTTTTAAACAAATTGTGCTTGTGCTTTTTGGAGCTTTAACAATTAATAACTGTTCAGTTTAACTGGTCAATTTCAATTTTTTTTAATGTCTCAAAATTATTATTATTATTTTCTCTCTGAAAAAGACCAATATACTTGTCAAAATGTTGGCAAAATTATAGATTTTGTTGGTTCCGCAGAACTCGATAGCATCAGAGCTATTTTCCGTGATAGCCTGCTTCTTTTTATGGTCATCGACCGGTTCCGGGCGTTCGCCCATCATCAGGATGCTTTTTCTGTCAAACAGTGTGATAACATAGATTTGCACAGAGCACTAATGTATCAACTAAATTTGCTCTGTGCAAATCTGTGTTATTACACTGTTTGACAAACGCATCCTGAAGATGGGCGAACGCCCGAAACCGGTCGATGACCACAAAACGAAGCAGGCTACCACGGAAAATGTCTCTGATCTAAACTCTTGTTTATGTTAATGGGAATTTTTTTTGTAGTATCTTTTAACATCCGTTTTGTTTGTTTTTTTATTAAATTATATTAAGAAAGATTTAGAATAGAAGTTGAATACAATAATGTAAACATGTTTTAGTTTGATGGGTGGAAAAATTGTAGAATTGAAACTGTTTTGTCCAATTTCATCGTTGTGGGTGTTATTGGTATATCTGTGTAGAACTGTAGTTGTTATAGTAGGGTTTGTGTTTTTGGGAATGGAGTAAATTGTGACAGCTGAGGTCGGCTTAGAAGACAAAAGGTGTTCGGAAGATTGAGCACGACTTAGCTGTCGAAGAGTTAGCTATTTGTGTGTGTGTGTGTGTGTCTGTGTGTGTGTGTGTGTGTATGTGGGTGGATGGAAAGGCAGTGTGAGAGAAAGAGAATGGTAGAAGAAATGAGACAAAAAGAGAAGGAAAGCTGTATTTTCCTTGCAGCCTCCCAGTCTGCTCACAACATCTCTCCGCCTGCTAGTAAACCTGAGTCAGCCTCACTCTTTACTCCCAGTTGTGCCCTATACCTGCTCTACACTCTTCCACAATACGACAAATTGGTTTCAGACAAGTTTCTTTTTTTTCTTCTTTTTACTTTTTTTTTTATTTGTACGTTTCTTACTTCTCTTGCAGAAACACACTTTGTTCCAATCTTTTCCTCCTTTTTACCAACTTCCTTGTTGTTTCTATATCTCTGCTTTAGTAGCAGCACCAGCCCTTCTTCTTTCTTCATGCGCAAACGCATCCTTTGCCATCAAACACATACTTTCCACATCCACCTTTTTCACGCAAACCATCTGTGTGTTTTTCTAATAGCTGTTGTCCATTTAGGTTTTGTCTTTTTTTTTTTTTTTTGATACAGAGATTGAGTATCCCTTACAAAAAAAAAAAACGTAAAAGCTCATGATCCAAACTCCTTTCAGTCTGTTTTTGGCACGCTTTAAGAAGATTTCTACTTTCACTTTTCTAAATGGAATAATTGGCTTAAGGCCAATATTTATACTAATATTTATACTTATCATCCAACCATCCTTGCTTAATACCAAAATCTTCAGCTCCATTACAATGGGGCATAGTATTTGAAATATTAATTATATAATTAACAGTTAAATGAAAACAAAAACAAACAAAAATGTTGTTTTACAAATTGATATTCTTGCCAAACATTAAACGTACAGGTTAATACACTTATGAATCAAATAAAAATTGTCTTTAATAATATTAGGAGCTATAGAGATTACATTGTTTTCTGCATTATAGTTACTGTTGTGTATGGTTTAAATTGTAAGCATAATTTTATATGGAAACATCATATGGTAATTAATTGTGTTTATATACAAATATCTTTGTAACTTTTAGCTAGAGCTAAAATAAAGTTTTGTAGATCAATTATTCTATTATTTAATGTAATTTTCTGGGCGTGGTTTTGTAAAACTGAACCATTTACAGCCTGTAATGGCATCCAGCAGAGAGAAGAGAGGCTCCCTCTGGTTAACTACTCTCTGACTTGGGCGGCTAAGTGGGAGAACCTGTGTATATAAGCCAGTGAGAATCTATCTAGAGGATATCTATCAGATTCAACTGTACATCGCATCGTGTCATATCTCTACTCCCACCTTTTATTCTATCAGTTTCATTACAAAGTCCAGTGCAGTTTGTGTAAACTTATAGCTACATTATAACAATGTCTTCATAACTCGTTTATTCAATCAAACCCAATTTCTCTCCTCAACAACTCCATTATACAGCCTGAGTTTGTTTATTTAATAAAATATTATAAAAAAACATTTTTTTCCCCTTAACGTTTCGGTATTCCACATGCCATTATCAAAAGGTATTCTAGGTTACATTTGTATCTTTATGGGTTTATAATATTTATTTGTATCAGTTGTTACATAACTTTGTTCTTATTCTTTTCTTATTGTAATCAAATTTTTTAATTGGTTACTGTCATTTTTCCTTTTTTTTTTCTACTTAGATTGAACTAGAATCTGCGTTAAATGTGTTTATTTTATTTAGAATAAGCTGTTTGTTATATATAGATGCACCACGTGTTTCCTCACCTAGATTATTTTATATATGATCGTTTTAGAGTTTTTATAGCCTGAAATTAAAAAATTATAAAAATGAACTAAAACCAACATATATAAAATAATCTAGGTGAGGAGACACGTGGTGCATCTATACATAACAAACAGCTTATCCTAAATAAAATAAACACATTTAACGCAGATTCTAGTTCAATCTATGCAGAATAAAAATTGCAAAATGACAATAACAAATTAAAAAATTTGATTACAATAAGAAAAGAATAAGGACAAAGTTATGTAACAACTGATACAAATAAATATTATAAACCCATAAAGATACAAATTTAACATAGAATACCTTCTGATAATGGCATGTGGAATGCCGAAACGTTTCCGAAGGGAAAAAAATGTTATTTTATAATATTTATTAAATAAACAAACTCAGGCTGTAAGTGGTTCAGTTTTAATAAACACACTCAGAAAATTACATATAAAGAATAAAAACAGCCAATAAACCAAACAACTTTCAATATCTATTATTTAATTATTATTAATTCGTCGTGACGAGACGGGATACTGTAGCAATGAGATGGTACACAAACAAAGGTGGCAAATAGAAACTTAGGAAGGTAGTTCGGAAGCAAGGACTACACTGTAATGAGGTTAAAGTTGATGGGCAGTCGCATCGGCGACATATAGACCAGTTATGGAGGGTGGGAGATGATGTATGCAAGACGAAGAAAGTTTTATTTAGAAGGGAGGATTGTTATGGTGTATGTTAAATTAGAAGCATAATTTCATATGGTAATTAATTAAGTTTAATGTACAAATATCTTTGTAAAATTTTCTGATGTTTTCTGACTGGTTTTGAATTTTCATCCATTATTTTAGAGTAAGCCTGTCAAGTTTTGTGTAGAGTGTTGACTTCATCTTAATATTTCTGTTACGCACTACACAAGTTGGCACACTGACTGTTATAAGACGAATTATGGAATAACACTCGTTGAAATCTGTAAGACGGCTCATGAAGCAATGCTGTTATGTCTGGAGGGAGTTTTAGAAAGTCTCTCTCTCAAACGGTCTCTTTTTACTTGCCCATTTGTCTTGGGATAATACTGAGCTTAGTTTAATAATGCTCAACAGATTTTAAGTCCATTTCAGTGCTCTAAATTACATTTAAAATATTGTTAAAAGTCACTATATTTACCTTTTTCAAAATTATTTCTATTTTTCGCGTTTGCTGCGTCTTCCATTACACTCAACTTCAAAGAAACTGGAGAAACTTTCGAAAAATTGTAACAAAAAAATAATATGATGTACTTTGATCGTAATATGAACTATTCTAAATATGAAATACTTCAATTATGAACAACACAATTGAAATTTAAGTTCTTGTAATATAAGTTATTACTTGTTTAATTTTTAAATATATAAAGAGTCTTAAGCTTGCAATACATAGAAAATTGTATCTATAAGTGACGTTTAAAGTATTGTAAAATGCGTGCCAAGTATGTATTTGTGTGCATGGCGTTCAATAAATACAGACACACACACACAGAGTGGGAGAGATACATTGAAAGAGGGAACTTGACAGAGACTGTCAGTTCGATTTACAGCCAATGTTCAATATCTCTTCACCTTACTCTGTTTGTAACAACTACTATACACAATACATAAACCTTTTTCTAGAGTATCATTTTTGTGGACGTTCACCACTTCTTTTGCAGAATACAAAAACAATGTTATTTACTTTTTATAAATACAATAAGTTCTCTACTTAACTTCATATTGGTCGTTCACCATTTACTTAAATTATTTCATTTTCAAACTTTTTCATGTTTTTTTTTTTTTTATATTGTATTCTTTAATATGATAAAAGGTTTCGCTCGTTTTATAAGTTATAGGCACTAAAACTTTTGCGAAGAAATTTTTGCTAAAGTTGTATACTTTTTTTTTTCTGGTCGAAATGAATTGTGTACGATCAAAAAGGAATTTGTTCTCAAGTCACAGATCAGTTAACTTTATTTTTATACTTACTATTATTGCTATGAAATAAATTATATATTTTTTTATAAAATGGGCTTTTTGTTGTTTTATAAAAATAATAAAATAGAAATAAAGGAAGCTATCATTAAATTGGTACTTCAGAAAAAAATCGTAACTTTATCACAATAGTACACTTTTAGATAAAATGCAACTTAAATAATGGAAAATCAGATGGAGAAAAAAAAATAATATGTCTAATTTTGATATTGTGGAAAAGTGTGTTATTTGTACACTAAACTGTCTAAAGAAAATTTGGTCTCTTATTGTACTCTATTCTTGAGGTAGAAGTCCAAAAAGTTAGAGCAGAGAAGGTGGATCCTCTTAAAGTAAAGCGACTTCCCACTCACCCTTACTGCTACTCCAATCGTAATCGCCTTCTTTGGCTCTTTTCCGCTCATTAGGTTCCTTCAAACTGTAAGCATGCTTAAATCTTCTCTTTAAAAAAAGAAAGAACTAACCCATTCCCCTCCTATCGACCCCCCCCCCCCACTACATTGCTTCTTCTTTCTTAATATATTCTGTCACAACTTTTAACAGTTAAGCTTTCGTAATATCTTTCTTCCCCTTCCTTATTAGACATTCTTTTGCTTTTTATTCTACCTTCGTTTTTCGTTACAATCATCATTTACTTATTCAACCTCATTGAAGAGTTTCATTTTTGTTTTTTTTTTTTTCTATTTAACTTTCATTTTCTCTTCATGTGTTTCTTTCGAACTACTTCGTTTACTTTTCAGAGTTGAAGATTATTATTATTATACGTACAGATATGTGGGCACGTATTAAAGTGAAGAAAGAATAAGTGAAAAAGAAGATTGTGATACTAATTCCCAAGAGCAGGCATTTCACCAAAATTGGTCGCAACTAAACTCAGTTTGATATTTCTCTGTGTGAGAATATGTGAATACATATATGTATGTTATGCTTAGTGTCTCGACGGAATAGAAAAGATAAAATCCACTGCCACATATATATATATATAGTATATAGTATATATAGGCTATGGAATGTGGGTTAGTCCATTGAGGTTTTTAGAAAAGGGGTGACGGTTTTTTTTAGAAAGGGTGGGGGAGTTTTTATGACCGATAAAATTTCATTCTGCGGAACGACTGTTGGAAACATTTAGAATATAGAAGAGTCAGGGATGAGAAGAAGCATGAGAAACGCGTTGGGGGAAGGCTATTTGGCGGAATTATATACATTTCCATTATCAGAAACTTCCCGGTAAGGGAGAGAGAGAGAGACACACACACACACACAGACACACACATACACAGAGAAAATGCTTCATACAGTGTGCTGCTTCCATTTTAACCGTTTTACCTCCATATACTCGCGCTCTTTATCTGTGTTCAACTAAAACCCCCCCTCATACTATCACTACATAGCCTCCTATTTCCAGAACTACTACGTGAGAGTGTATGATTAGACTATTGACTTCCCTACCATGTGAATATCTTGGCATTCCATTCTTTACCTACACTAGTTTATTTATCCCACTTTATTGTATTATCTCTGGATTAATATTACTTTTAAAATATGCTAATATTTGCTATGCAGAACTAGTTAATTTTCTATTTTTACATCTGTGTTTAATTTATTCATGGATGAATATCTGCATCTGTCCGGTAATATAGTGGCTTTTGAA
Organism: Triatoma infestans; assembly: GCA_011037195.1. NCBI lineage: Eukaryota > Metazoa > Arthropoda > Insecta > Hemiptera > Reduviidae > Triatoma > Triatoma infestans. Next base: position 41,941 of record JAAEAF010004191.1, read on the forward strand.
TTTATATAGACATGGAAAGATACTCGGCGTTATGTATTTCTAACTGAAATTAGTTCCCTATCTGCTAGCTTCCCCCTTTGGAACTTCTCTAGGAATGGAACGACTAACAAGTACAGTTTTGTTAAAAATATTGCTTCGAAGTGAGTATCAGAAGAGATTGGATCAGTGAATCCGTTATGTATAGCATTTAAATAACATGCCATTGTATGGTATAAGGTCAAGGACCCTTGAGGGGACTGGTGCCGGAGTGTTTGCGCTGAAGACCAGACACTCGGAGCTTTTGGATAAGTTTACCAGCATCTTCCCTGGGGGGAAATTCACGCAATTGGAAGGCGTATTCCGTTTAACCTCGATAGGAAATATCGGAATCAGAAGATTGGTAATCCTATCCGATAGCCAGGCCGTCATTAAAGCACTGAGTTTATATGTCATCAGTTCAAGAATGGTACCGGGAATGCCTCAGCAAGCTCAAAGATCAAGGGTGGGAGCAATAGGATTACCCTATTATTTAGGGTGCCAAGGCAAGTTGGCGTGGAAGGAAATTAGATGGTCAACCCCTGGCAAGGAAAAGCACTGCATCTCCCTTTTTTTGGGGCCTGAACCTTTCTCTGGAACAATTGGCCGGTCTCTTCGGCAAGAACTTAGAAATGATGAGGGGAAGTGAAGAGAGCATAGCTCCCGACTAAAGCAAGCTAAGACTTACATTGACGGTTATAACCAGAAAAGATTTGAAGCGTGCATCAGTCTAAGTCAAAACAGCCTTCGTATACTGATGGGTTTTTTCACGAAGCATTGTAGACCCAAGAGGGCATCTAAAGAAGCTGAGCCTAGAACACTATAGCACCTGCAGATTCTGTAGGGAGATGGAGGACTCCAATACATCTCCTAACGGACTGCGAAAAAAAAAGTTAGTGATGTAGAGCCTAAAATCAAATAATACACAAAAAATTTGTTATGAAACACCCACACGACTTCTTCTGACTTGCTTTTGATAAAATTATACATAATTTAACAAATTTTCTTTTTTACCTCAAAATCTACTCACTTTTCCTGACACAAATATAGAGATGACAAATATCTAACCAGACAGGTATAGCAATGGTTACATTTAGTCCAGAAGAGAGCGCCAATAACATTGAACCAAACCCATGTTACTTTTCAACTTAAATGCCATAAATTATGCATTTTTCGGAAAAAAGTTTCATATAAAAGTGATTGGTATTTATGTTTGTAGATGGTATACGAAGTTTAAAGAAAATCGCTTGAGTCATTTTTGCAAAAATTGCGATAAACTGAAAAACACACACAATAAAGTCCCTCTTCCTGTAGATCTTATCTAAAACCTTCGAGCAATATGATGGGATATTGTAACGGAATACCAAGTTTTAAAAACTTCCTACGATTTTTCGTTTTTCAGATATGTTATTCACACTCACAAATCACATATTCACACACATACGCATACACAGATACAGATCATTCGGTAAAAAAAAAAAAAAATCCAAATTTAGGGGGACTTCAAAGAACAAATATTTCCGGTAAAAATTCAATTTCGTAATTTGTTCACGATCATAACTTGATGAGAATTGAATTTAAATCAGGTCAATAAATTTGAAATCTTTATTTTTCTCTCTCTAATTGTTCAGATATATATATATTGTAATATTATTTATTGGGGGGGGGGGGGGTCAATTTAATTAATAATTAAAATCATTATAATTTATATTTTAATCTTTCTAAAGGGATCTCGTGAGGTCTCTGTTATCTGGACTGAAGAGAAATAAATAAATAGATAAAATATAAACATATTTCATTTGTCTAAAAATTACATTAGATACATTTTGGAGGAATTAAAACTTACAAATTAATGGAATCTCCGGTAATGATTTGAAGGTTGGGCCTTAGCACTTACATCACTTGATTATAAACACTCTTTTTCTGAACCATAAAAATTAGATCCTCACTATTGGAGGCACTACATTTATACTATCCCTCCCTCTATTCAAGAGAGAAAGGAAGGGAAATTCCCTTTTATTATACTAAAGATATTCTACCTTTCTAACTGTTTATTGTTGTTTTCACCCAACCTTCGTAGAAACCCAATCTTGAAATTGTACTAAGTTATAATAATAAATCAATATTAAATATATTTCTACTAATATATTTTACTTATAATTACAAAATTATAATTTGTATTTTTTCATAATTTCTCCCCAAGATTTGCACATTACAATTTATATAAACCCATAAAATTAGTGGCAAAGTGTGGAGATATTTTATAATTGCGGTGACTAAAAAACTCTTTTTACTTTTGTAATTTCTTACAATCGAAAATTTGTCCCCCAACTTTGTAACCCTTACTTCCAAATATATCCCTTCCTCCTCCTGTTCGTATTCTATATATATATATATATATCCAACCAAACAACAGCCTTCGCTTTTACCCGCTTACCTTAGTCAGTGGCAATGCCGCCGCCTCATTATCTAAATGCTATCTCTCCACTTTACGGATGGTTAAGCAATACTAAGGATTGGGAAAGAAGGATATTGAGGGGTGCGCGCGGGGAATCTGGTGGAATAGGAAAGCGATTTGTTTTGAAAACATTGTATGTGTTTCTGTATGTGTTTGTTCGATCAACTATTTTATGTGTGAATATATATGAGCGTTAATGTTATCTCCGCCTATGGCCATGGATTATTAAAACTTTTGATATGAAATAAATAAAATTATTTCTTCTTTTTAAACAAATTTATTTAAATTATATAAAAAAAAATGTGTGGGTGTAAAATATGTGACCACATCTTTCCCCTTTTCCCTGTGTAGTTCTCATAAAGGGTCCCGTTTAAGCTCAGTCTACATGCCAGCAGTAATATCATAAGCAGAAATTGTCATTAGATTTCCGAGAGTCGGGTCAAAGATGTCGCAACATGCATATTCTTTATTCAAGAGGACATGGACGTGGATTATCTCAAAATCTTCGTCTCACTTCAAGATATAAGAATATCTTTAGAAATCCAAGATGAGAATATTGCAACATCAATGCTGCATTGGGTTGTACGTCGCCGTTCACCGGAAACACATAGAATAAAAAAAGAAGAAGCTAATTTCCGTTTATTTGCCAGCTCCTAACTTTGACAGTAAATATAAACAAAAATTTCTTCATCAGTTTTCACGTGAAAAGTAGCATATTAGCTTGAAAATGAATTTCCATGCCAAGTTGATTTAGGAAAAAATCTTGAGATTTTCTGCGTTTTTTCTGCTGTTGTTAAACAACAGACTTAATTTTAAAGTCTAAGCGTTGAAGTTAAAGTCATTTTAAGAAATACTGACAAATTTCATCACATTTTCCAGATAGAGAAATATATGAATCACGCAGTTGTCTAACCTCATCATGCTCCACCAAGGGTCATGATTCGATTTCTGTGTGTGTGCACAAATGATGGCTACCCTGTATCGTAAGGAATAGAGAAAAGCTACATTTAGTAACGAACTTGATAGCGAAGGCCAGAACTAAAATGTCGTTTTATATATCTTTCTGGGAAAAAATAAATATAGGTAAAAGTCTATTTTTCCAGGCCTAGATTAACGTTCTATTATCAAACTGAGGGAAGGGAATAGCTAAGTGATTAGCGGACTGGACTCCCACATGGAGGACCCGGGTTCTAGTCCAGCTGTGCTACCCTTAGTTTTTTTTATCCTAGGAGCTCTACAGCTCAGTGTCCGGTAATGGACAGTGTTGTCTGTAACGAGTGAACACTGTCCCGAGACTGGCAGTGCTCTGAGAAGGCTCCGGGCCCAATGGCGCGCCTTAAATTAAAAAAAAAAAAATTCAATCAAATTACAGTCCTGGTCAGACATGGAAATTAATATTTTTTTCTTTGCTGTTTTTTCTTTGTAGTTCTGACTTGGTTTCAATTCTCACCCATCGACAGAACAATTGGTTCATCAAGCTCTTGTAAGGAACTCTTCTAGATGTCGATTGTGAAGCCCGCGCATAAAGTATAAAATGAACGTTCATAAATTCCTTAGATAATTAAATATGTAAAAAAGAAATAAAACACATAGTTAGTTCAATTTTAAAATGCATTTTCCCCATCATAATTTAAGAAATATTCAATATTTTAGGTGCCACAATAGTTGAATGGTTAAAAGCATGGACCGCGAAGCTAAGGTCTATTGTGATATTGGGTTCGATTCTCCTCTTGGATTTTATTTGATGTATTAATAATATGAGTAACATGTATATAGTAAGGAATCAGAGATATTTTCTATGATAGTCTGCTTTGTGGTCATCAACCACTTTTTCGATATTGACCTGATGTCTTCCAGCTCTGCGGACCCAACTACAAAACTATAGCAAAGTAGTTTGCTATTTTCCTCCGTACAAGTCACGGATAGTTGGATGTAAAGCTCGCTTGAAAAATAGACATTATTTTACTTGATCAAATATTAATTCAATTAATTGATTTTTCCACGGCACAGTTCTGCGTAAATCGATCTCTCTGCGGCACTCCTCTCTTTGAACTTTGAGAATTATTTTAATTTCCTGGTTTTACTATTTTTTTTTTTATTTTTTCATTTCGTTGTCTTTACAAAAAAGTATGCAAATTAATTTGTAAATAAAAGAAAAATTAAAATTACTTTTTTTTAATGCTTTAATGTTGTCACAAAATTTGCGTTCTCTACAATTGAACAGAATTAAAAGTAAGTCATAATGTAATTATTAACTCATCAAAAATAATATAGGAAATTAAAAAAATACAAGCCCTGAGTCATGAAGGTCGTCCTGAAAAGGAGCCATGACGGGAACCATTGTTCTCATTGAGCTTAATAAACCATAGCCAAATTGTGGATGCGAATCCGAAACCGATCAGTCCAATAAAAAAAAAAAAAAGCATGCTAGGACACAGATAAAAACTCAGATATTATCCAGCGTTGTGAATCCAGTCGCATATTCTGCAGAATTTACTTTAATATTTTTCCACAATTATCAATTTGAAAAACACTTGTGTTTCTGGGTTTTTCCAATTGTTTTTAATGAAAATGGCCTCGAAAACCTTAAAAAATCATAATTATAAATTTAGCAGTCATATTTAGGTAACTCGATCTGCGAACGTTCCCAGTTTTAATTTCATTTTTTAATAACAGAAATTACTTTGTATTTCCTTAATAACTAAATAAATAAAATCTAAAATATATATATACCTATTACTAAAAGTTTAATGATATAATCCACAAAAAAATATATGATTAAGAATCTTAATTAATATCCCTTCGTTTTTATGACAATAAAATATTTTACTATCATAATGAACATAATAACTAGGGGCCATCATTTGTTCCTATTATAAGTCTTTAACTCTACATTCTTTTCCTTCCCTGTTCACCTAGTCCCTAAACCTATTTATTGCCCCATCCCTACCCCCACCACTACCTAAGGGAATAATTCAGAAAGTTGATCGCTAAGGTTCACCACTAACTCACCCCCTAGAATAATCCCCGTTGTACTCATTCCCAAAGCCCACCCTGTTTTTATACAGCTGAGGGTTAATTTCAAGTTACAACTGGAAAGATAAAAGTTCGTTATAAATCTTGTTTCACTGTGGTGGGGTTGGTGCGGTGGGGAGAGGTGTATAACAGTGGTTATAACAACCCTTCCTTTCCTGCTGGTACATTCCCATTAAAAAGGAAATTTTAAGATAATTACTTGTCCGGGAAAATGAAGGTGAGGTCACGTGATGAAAACCAGATGGTTGTTCAGCTATTTACTACTTAATTCTCACACATAAAACATTTGGCCTATGATATTTTCAAATGTTTCTAGCTTTTTTTTATTTTAATTTAAATATATTTAGTTGTTTTTTTTAATTCGCTCAATTTTTTTTTCTCTTTATGCTGGTGAAAGGAAGTATTGCGATCGTGTCCATTTTTCTATATCGAGTATCGAATTTTCACCGGAAGTATACGTCCCTTGGGTTCACAAAAGTGGTTTTTATAAATTGGCATGTATGTGTGTGTGTGGTCAGCATAACTCAAAAAGAGGAAAAATCGCTGAAAGTTTAAACAATAATATTCAACTTATGTGCCATCAGGGCACTTGAGACAACAAGGTTTAATCAAAATCGGGTCAGCCGTAAGTACCAATTTACTGATTGGATTTTTCAATTATTTCCGATTTTCGTGGAAATAGGTCAAATGATTTATATATATACTACGCAAATACATTAGGAAAATTCATTGAAGTAAAGTTTAGTGGGAGAGGTTATGTTTTTTCTCTAAAGTGCCAAGTTCAATTTATTATACTTTTCTATCATCTATGCAATATTAATTAAAAGTAAAAATGTGATGAAAAAATTCCCAAGTAAAAAAAGATCGATTCACCGAATGTGCAACAATTAATGAACAGTGTTTTTTCATGTCTGGAGGGAGCTTTAGAAAGTCTCTCTCTAACGGTCTCTTTTTACCTGCCCTGTTGTCTTGGGTTAGCATTGACCTCAGTTTAATAGTCCTTAACAGATTCTAAGTTCATTTCAGTGCTCTAAATTACATTTAAAATATTATTAAAATCACTATATTTCCCTTTTTCAAAATTATTTCTATTTTTCGCGTTTGCGTCTTCCATTACACTCAACTTCAAAGAAACTGGAGAAAATTTCGTGCCAAAAAAAAAAAAAAAATAGATGATGGACTTTGACCATAACATGAACTATTCTAAATATGAAATACTTCAATTATGAACAACACAGTTGAAATTAAGTTCTTGTAATATAAGTTATTACTTATTTAATTCTTAAATATATAAAGAGTCTTAAAGCTTGCAATATATAGAAAATTGTATCTATAAGTGATGTTTAAAGTATTGTAAAATGCGTGACAAGTATGTATTTGTGGGCATGGCTTTCAATAAATACAGACACACATACACACACACAAACACACACAGAGTGGGAGCGACACATTGAAAGAGGGAACTTGACATTTTTTCATTTTTTGCGACTTTCTCCATAAAGACATCTATGACGTGTTTCATTAAACTTGATATACTAACCACCATACCATACAGAGACGCAACACACTTATGCAAACATATACAAATAACGGTATTCCAAGTAAATTCATTGAAAGAGGTTTTTTATTGAAGGAGAGGTAATTATTTTCATTTAAAGTGCTATTTCAATATATTTATACGGGGTCCTATCATCAATACAAATATTAATTAGAATTAAATATATATTGCCAAAATTAATTCCGAATTTGAAGAAAATCGATTAATCGGAAATAAGACGTTACTCAATAATAGTTTTTTCTTCTTTTTTTCCGTTTTCTGCGTGTTTACCATACAGAGGCCTATCATTTTTGTAACTTTTTGAAATTAGAAAATTTATTTTAGAGAGATTTTGGCGGTGGCAAAATTTATCAAAATACAATAAAAATATAGTACAAAATAAAATTTAATTAATCCTGAGTAATTAAAGTAATAAAAATTCTACTTCTTTTTCCCAGTTATATATTTCATTTTATATTATATATATGCTTCCATTCATAATAGAAAATCTAGATTTGAAGATTTAGTTTACATTTATTTTATTAAAAAAAAAAAAAAAGAAAAGAAAACAAAAAAAAAACATGTTAATGGATTTAGTTGGAATATATGTTATTTAAAACATTTTTTATATTACGTAGATAACATTGGCTAATTTAATTAATTCAAATGTCATAAATATTATTACTGATTGTGTAGCCATTTTTACTTTGGTTTAATATATTTCACTTTCCTCATAAAGAGATGAATTTTCCAGATTTCTTAAAAATTATTAAAATTATAATATTCATTGATTTAAATAATTTTTTTTTAAAAAAAATGTAAATATATATTATTAAGATTTCAAAAATATATCATTCGGAAAGAAATATACCACATTTTTTTTAAACCTTTATCAAATATTATTATTATTATTATTATACCGGGTGCCTGATGGCGTGGGACCTAAGCCTATATGGCTTTTATCCCCCCGATGCCCCCCATATCATCCCCTTAAATAATCTCCCCCGGTAGCTTACCGGTCAATCTACAATATCCCAAGATATCCTTGAACTCCAACTTGCCCAGGCAATCCTGCGAGAGTGGTGCCCTCCCAAATACGCGAAACCTAGTACCAGCGAAACGGAGACACTGACATAAATAGTGATACACCGTTTTCCTGATTCCGTCATCGCAATTCTGACAAATGGGACTAGACATCCTCCCTATGTTAAACAAGTGACTACATACCCAAGTGTGTCCAGTCACTACCCCCACCAAGGTCCTCAGACCTGCCCTACTGAGGGACAGGAGATACTCCGAATCTCCCTGCTTTTATAATCTTTTAGCTTGGAGGCACCCCTGCGTGTCCCACCCAGCATTTCTCCAAAACTCTCATCTCCCAAAGTCTAATCTGTTTGTCGCGAAACTTCTTTGTGACTGCAAGGGCTGGTTCAGGACCACAAAATGGTAATGGTGATCCCTCCGTAGCCAACTGATCAGCCCTCTCCTTTATCAAATAGAAACCAACTTAAATCTTTCAAAATTCGTTAATTTATAACAAAAATAAATGCACATACAGCTGCGGCCATAAAATCTTAGACGTCAATGTCATCTGATTGTCAGTTGGTGTAGAGCACCCTTTAAGCTTTTGTAATCTAAATTTTTAGTTTTGTCATTTTTGACAGTTGGGAAGAGCGGAACCCGGCGGAATACGTTGGCGCAAGCTTTGAGAGACTCCTATCAACCAATCAGCATTCACTACTTGTTCACTGATGATTGTGAGGCGCGAGATGAGCGCGCTAATACGAATTATTATTGTTATCATCGCAGTGATCGGATAAATATATCATTTTTATACGTATATATAGAGTCTAATATTATATATCAATAAGAACAAAATATATCAGGCTGATATTAAATATATTAGATCTGGCAACCCTATACTACCATTGCTATAATTATGTATAGTTAAAAGAAAATCTTCTCTTCAATAATTTGTATAAACTACAGTAAGTGTGAGCTGGCTGTGAGATTTCACACAAGATCTTATAACATTTCGGCTAATTTGTTTCAATCTTCGTTTCCTAACTGTTTAACATGGCCGCTCTATTTTTAACATAATCAATCAAAAAAACTACTGAACATTCTTGACTAAATTTGATTAACTCACTTCGCACTTTGTGTCTTAAATGTTTTCACTTTCATGTTAAACAGTTCGGAATCGAAGATTGAAACAAATTGGCTGAAATGTTATAAGATCTTGTGTGAAATCTCACAGCCAGCTCACACTTATTGTAGTTTATAAAGATTTTTTTTTAACTATCCATAATTATAGCAATGATAGTATAGGGTTGCCAGATATAATATATTTATAACACCCTGATATATTTTGTTCTTATTGATATATGATATTAGACTCTATATATACGTCTAAAAATGATATATTTATCTGATCACTGTGATGATAACAATAATTAGCGCGCTTATCTCGCACCACACAATCATCAAGTAGTGAACAAATAGTGAATGCTGATTGGTTGATAGGAGTCTCTCAAAGCTTGCGCCAACGTATTCCGCCGGGTTCCGCTCTTCCCAACTGTCAAAAATGACAAAACTAAAAATTTAGATTACAAAAGCTTAAAGGGTGCTCTACACCAACTGACAATCAGATGACATTGACGTCTAAGATTTGCGTCTTATATGTGCATTTATTTTTGTTATAAATTAACAAATTTTGAAAGATTTAAGTTGGTTTTTATTTAATAAAGGTTGCAAAAAAATATGGTATATTTCTTTCCTAAATGATATATTTTTGAAATCTTAATAATATATATTTACATTTTTCACCTGGCAACCCCAATTGGTTGAGGTCCATGTTGATTCAGAGCAAGTAGCAAAGTAGTAATTGGCTCTGATTACATAGTAGACCAGAGAAAAGCGGCGGCTACATCAAAGCCAAAATAATACTTAAAAAACTATCTGAGCATTAAAAATTTTTAAGAAAATCATTCTAGCCGTTTCAGAGAAACCCCCCCCCCCAAGCACCAAAATCTATTCTGTAAAGTCACCCATAATTTCCGGTTAACTAATTTCCTACAAACTTATTATACTAGTAATGTTTTTTTTTTTTTTTATGTATATACATAAAAATTATAACCGCAGAAGAAACTAATATTTTTACTAAAGTGATACTTCAGAAGAAAGCTTAATTTTTCGGCACTTGGGAAATTGTTTCAAATAAAAAATTGATAGGGCTATATGTGGATGTAAGTATTACATACAAGTTGCAATAAAAACTTAGGATAGCTTTCCAAAAAAAAAATCACAATAAGCTGGGGAAAAAAAAAACAAACTTAATCAATAAATTCACACTTGGATTTATTAATCAATAAATCCACAAATCCAAATGGATTTGGATCGAATCTTTACTGGCAGAAGCAGCATTAAAAAATTAAATTTCTACTTCCTAAATTTTTTTAATTTCGAGGTATTTTGATACACACATACATACGTACACATACAAATAATAATAATAATAATAATAATAAAGAATTGAAATATTAAACTCTGGTGCGTAATATTCATATAACTATCTAGTGCAATTTGCAATTATCAATTTAGTACAATTATCAAATTGATAGATAGATTTCTTTAAACTTGAAAATCATTTAATGACGACTATTCTATTTCTATATCATACGTGTGAAAAAATTTACTTATCTAATTTCTTATAAACGTTTACATTGCATTATTGTAACGATAACGTATTAGAGAATGGAGTTTATCATATTGGCTTCTGAAATAAATTACTTATTAATCATTTCCCCTCCCTCCCCCGCCCAAAATGTTTGTTATTTAATGGTGTTAAGTCTAATTATTAAAGCAAATTAATTTTAAATATAATAGTGAATATTGAAACTAGTATTTTAACAGTAAAATTTAAAAAAAAAAACAAAACAAAAAAAATCAAAAAAGTAGAGTTAAATCGATTTGGCAAGTGAACAATTTATTTATGTCAGAGTGGATTGTATTTAGTGGTCACTGTATCTTCTGTCACTCACTCTCTCTCTCTCTCTCTCACTCTCACTCTCTCTTACACACAGCTAATAGAGAGATTTCTCATTCTGTCTTTAGCAGCCAAACACAAATTTGTTCTTTGGCAGGACACAGAAAGCTGAGTATTTATTGTTATTTTAGAGCATATTGTTAAATGTTCAAAACTCCATATCCTCCTGTTCGGAGCATTACACACTAGCTGGATTTTTCCAAAAACTGTGCTATGGAGGTAGCTTGACTGATTGATAATCTTGGCCAATCATCAATCTGAAATTAGGAGCTTACTCCAAGCGAGGTAGAATCTTGGCATCATCCAAGGTAAACATTTTTATTCTTATATTTCTGAACAATTTATTTTACATTTTATTTCCATTATTGCTCAGTAGGAAATTCACAACTACTTTGGATTGCTGTATTCGGGAGGAATACATCCTTTTTATATAAATTCCGCAAATTATTCAAACTCTCTCATACACTGTCGCCCATACGTATTCCATTTCTAGGCTTAATATTTCCCTGACATGATATACTTCTTGTATTTCCATTGTTGTTTTTAATCCACCAGGAATGCTGCACTATTCTTTCTGATATGATTTCCCAGAACCTGAATGCACCCGCGAAACGGTTTGTTTCACCGCATCAAAGATGCTAATTGATTTTTCTAATCCCGCATATTCCTCGAAAAATTTCTCGCAGAAGATTACTTGCTTTTCATCCACCACACTTTCAATTTACCTGACAAAAATCCTGCAGTAAATTTTATTGTTTTTATTTAATCACACATTTTAAATTTATGATGTTACATCTTTATTTGTGGTAATTACTACTTAAGTAAATGGCATAATGTTATATTAAATTATAATTAAAGAGAAACACTTGAATTCGGATAAGTATGATTAGTGAATGCTGTTATCTGTGGTGAAGAATCGAGCTTCTCTGAGTGAGGAGCGGACTTTGGAGAGAGGGGCCGGACACTGGAATGAGATTGATTCGCTAGCTAGGAAGTACTTGTGAAAAAGTTAATGAGAAATCGCCTGTAATTGGCATCTCAAAACCATTACCTTAAGCTACAAGAAATTCACCGAAAAGCCGAGCCATTCAACAATCATAACGAAGTGGGCTCGACCGCCCTGATCGCCTGATCTCGCTCATCTTCTAGAGACTAGTTACGGCAGTTTATCCGTTGTCCGTCTATGTTCGACTCCTCTCGATATCACCTCATCATCAACAGTCTCAAAGTTGCCGATGTATTTAATTGACGTCACATATATACTAATGAAATAATAATACCCGTTTTGTAAATAAGATTGTAAGATTATAAAATATACTAAAGATAAATAATCTTACTTAAATATGGATTAAGTATGTGTACATATGTAAACCCTATGTGTGGGTGTTGAGTGTGTCAGGTTTTGATGTTAGTTAATATTAAACCCAGTGTGAAATATAAAGGAGTGTGAAAACTAAGTTTGCTCTGTGCAAGTCTGTGTTGTCACACTGTCTGAAAAACGGATCCTGAAGATGGGCGAACGCCCGAAACCACGGGGTCGATATGACCGACAAAATGAAGCAGGCTACCACGGAAAATGTCTCTGATAATATTAAACCCTTTTAAGTTTTGTGTAAATCAATCTTAAATAGTTATTTGGTAAGAGAAATATTTCTTTTTAAAAGCTTACATTGTTCTAATTACCGCATCGAAGTAATGGCACCCTCAATTGAGTGATTACATACATATATCTTGCAGCCTAACCCATTCCGATTAACCACTTCCGTGATAATACATGACGCATTTTGCTACTAAAGTCCGCTTTTAGAGTCACTCTACAACCGTTATGAGCTTATTATTAGCACTGTTTCTTTAGTTAAAGACATAATATGTTTAAGATTCTTTTTCAGTGCTCCATCATCCTTTATGGTATGGTATGGCTTCCAGGAAGAAGTGGAAGAGGTACTACTTCTTCAGCCAACTTAGCATCCCTACGGGTATATCAGTCTAAAAGTCTCTTGAACTTGATAGATTTAGTAATTCTCACCACTATATCCTTTTATTCACTTTTTACACTATTCATTTACACTGTAAAACATGGCATCTAAGCGAGCCACAGTCGATCTTTTAGATTGCAGTGGTGGATTCTAATATGTAGATGGTAGATTGTTGTAGGCGATTATTGCACTGCGACCTGAAAGATCTATATGCCCCCGTAGCCTTCTCCAATGCACAGCCGGCCTCCAAGCAGCGTTCTATAGTCAACACTGCCCGTCACCGGACAGTGAGTTGTAGAGGCTCCTATTAAGAGAAAATTTAAGGGCAGCATGCTGGATTCAAACCCGGGACTTCCGCGTTGCTAGTCCAGCGCGCAACCACAGAGCTAATCCCTTCCTTCTCCCTTTGCCAATTAACTAGGGACGCAGACCCTAGTTTGTGTGCAGTATTTGTCCTTGTCTGTAAAGTGTAGGGTGTATGTAGTTTAAGTGTATTGTGTACTGTTTTGACGAAATGCATGGAGTGCTGAGCTGTAGTAAACCATGGGGTCGCTACTTCCCAAGTAACTGCTTGCAACAGATACCCCTTGCGAGCATTCTAATATGTAACTATTAATATCGTACGCTTCATCGTATTCTGTTCTTTATTTTATTTAATAAAGTTGCATGTAGAAGCAGTGAAAGCCAGTTAATGGATACTATATTAAGAATTCTTATAGTATTCAGCGTGGAGAGAGAATTAACTTGATAGGAAAAATGCTAACTAACGATCAATATATATCTCTCTCTCTCTCAATGTAGACAGCATGGTAAATGCCAATTTTTTACTATAACTTTATTTTTGGACAATTCGGACTATACAAGAAAGCTTAGACCATACAAGAACCGGAGACTACATATCTTTACTGGAAAACCTGACTGCGCACACTCTACAGCCTAGATTTCTAGGCAGGTCTTCTATGGCATTAATAAAAACAAGTTTATGTGTTAATTTTGTAATTCTCAAATAGGAGGTTAGATAAAACTGAGCAGATTGAGAGTTAGGCCGACCAAAGAGCGTGGAATATCCTCCGAATTAATATTAACACAGGGTCTCTGCTACACAGTAACAGTGACAATATTTTTCTTCATAATCATCTTAGCTAATACAATAATTGTATTATAACTCCTGGAAAGAAGAAAGTTCATCATTAAATTTGATTTCATCTAAATTTTTGTTGTTGTGTTGGTAAAATAAGAAAGAGTAAGAATATTATAGGAATTGTAATTTTAGAATTGAAACTTAAAATAAAATAAAAAACTACAGGTTTTTACATCTTTACTAAAAAAAAAAAAAAAAATAAGATTTTCTGTTATCTCTGATAAATGTATGCTAGGAAGAAAATGGGTAAAAATGGTAGGATATAAATCATCCTTAAGAAAGGAGGCCAAGCCTTTAACTTAAAACTCGATTATATTTTTGTAACAAAACCATTATCAAAATGGTATTCTATATCTTAATTCTTTCAACTCTTGCTTTTCATTTTTTTTTTTTTTTTTCTGTTTTTTATCATTTCGTATCTTATCCATTTTCTTTTACATTCTTATAAATCATATATCTTATGCCATTTGTTTTTTTATTTTATTCCACAAAATATGAAGTGTTTTAAAACGATAATAACAAAATGCAAAAGAAACGAAAGAAAAAAAACAACTTATATATACATTTTAAGATGAGATTGAATTTTTCAATTTTATCAAAAAAAAAAAAAAAAATTAAAGAACATTTCATCTAAGTAATATTTCTTATATAACGGAACGTTAAGCGCACATTGGAACTAGCTAAATGTGATTGGTTATTTTTTCCCCCCTTTTATCATCTCTCTCTCTCTCTCTCTCTCTCTCTCTCCTGCCGCCACTTTTTTATTTTTTTATTTATTTATTTTTTATTTTTTTTTACTAACTTTTAACGTACATTGAGCGGAATAATACCATGAAGTGTAGTAGTCCATTTCAATACCATAAATACGTAATGCTATTGCTGGCTATGTATTTCGGTGGGATGGTACTGTGCATGGAATCACTTATTTTTACCAATTCTTTAGGTTATGAATCAGTGATTTTTTTTTTTAAACTACTGATCCGATTATTATTATTATTATATTTTTCATCTTTAAATAAATTGACTTTGGTTTGGATATATATATATATATATATAAAATTTCATTTTGAAATATTCCTATTACTGATAATTCAATTAAAACCACAATTTGATAATTTCAACTTTATAAATAAATTTTGGTAGCACATTCATTAAAATTTTATTTTTACGATAATATTAAAGTTATTATAGACATTTTTATTGGCCAGAAATTTAAAGGTTTATCTACTGTTTTTTTTTTTTTTTTTGCTTCATTTAATTTTATTACCAAAATAGTATGTGAAAGTTAAATTAGATTTTTTTCCCTACCGTATTTTAAAAAAAAAAAAAGAAAAAAAAAAGAAAATGTTCAATTGAAAGTAATTACGTTGGTTTAAAATCTAGTTCCAATTTGGCCCATTTAAAGCATTACTATTTCCTCGAAAATTACTTCCTGTTATTGTAAAAACATTTATCTAAATATTGGCACAATTTAAGCATTAAACGATAGGTTTTTGTTTGTTTTTTTTCTGTCTAAAAAGAAAAAAAAAAATAAGTTTACTGTCAATTTCCTTAATTCAATTTGCGCTACAATGTTTGTTTTGTTTAAAAAAAAAAAAAACTTAATTGACAGTCTATAATAAATAATAATAACTAGTTAGATAATAAAATAAACAAACGACTTCCTATATTTAGATAAAATAAATTAACATTGAAATAATTAAACTTCTTACTATTATTATCAATACAGTAATAATTATAATGCCTGCAAGGTGTATCTGTTGCATGCACTTACTTGGGGATCCCAATAGCGACCCCACGGGTTATCACAGCTCAATATTGCATGCACTTCATCAGAACAGTACACAATGCACTTAAACTACATACACCCTACACTTTACAGGCAAGGACAAAAACACAGTACACAAACTTGGGTCTCCGTCCCTAGTTAATTGGCAAAAGCCAAGGGAGAAGGAAGGGTTTAGCTCACAGTGGTAGCACGCTAGACTAGCAACGCGGAGGTCCCGGCTTCGAATCCAGCATGGTGCCCTTAGATTTTTTTTCTTCCTAGGAGCCTGAAATGTGTTTGGTGTGATTTAGTTGTATGTAGTTTGTGGCGTGAGCGGTTTAGTAAAAGGGCGTAAGTATATATGTTTAAGAGAGTGAAGTACGAGGCATGTCCAATAAGTAAGTGTACTGAGGCTCTCACGGCCGGAGGGATTTTGTTTTCGACATGTTGGCTACACTATCGTGTAGCCTGATTCCTCCCCTCCGCAACAAGACCGGTTCGAGGTCAGTACGTTGAGAACTGTCGACGCGACAATACGTTTCGTGAAAAATGTCAATCTACCGCCAAGTGTGAAATACTCAACTCCGGTTGAGGTTTATAATGAGGTAAAAAACTGCATATGGTGATAAAGCTATGAATCGTGCGAGTGTGTTCAAGAGGTGTCGCGAGTTTATAAACGGTCGTACGTCTATGCATGATGATCAGAGGAGCGGAAGAGTTCAAAACCACAATTTCAGCCAAGAAAATCACGGCATCCGTGTTTTGGGACTGTCAAGGCATAATTTTAATTGAATATATGCCTCAAGGGGAGACCATCAACTCTGCTAGATACTGTGAGACCCTAAAAAAATTGCGGAGGGCGATTCAGAACAAAAGGAGAGGCATGGTGACAGGGAGTCTGCCTGCTGCACGACAATGCCAGACCACACACGGCCAACGCCACGAAGGAACTGCTTGCCTCGTTTAAATGGGATGTCCTGAACCGTCCCGCGCATTCCCCTGACCTAGCACCTTCAGATTACTATCTCTTTACCTCCCTGAAGCTGCACATGGGTGGAAAAAGGTTTTCAACCGACGAGGTGGTGAAGGGGGAGGTGGAGAAGTGGACGAAGGGGTTGGCGGGAAACTACTTCGAGGAAGGCATCAAAAAATTAATACCCCGGTTCACCACCTGCATTGAGAGGAATGGTGACTATGTCGAAAAATAGCTTACATATGTACTAATCTAACCAGGTAATTTTTTTGTTCAAATAAAAATTTTTGTAACCTACAAAAATTCAGTACTTACTTACTTACTGGACATGCCTCGTATTAGAAACAATCAAGAGATCACACTGTTTTTAAAATAGATATAATCTCTAAGTGAAATTAAGTTACTTTAAAATATCACAATTATATGCTTATAAGTATACTGAAATTAATTGGAATAAACTGGCACTGTTCTGATGTGTTCTCCTTGGAGTTTACAACAAAACTCTGCTTGAAGGAATTTCTTCTAATTGTTATTTCAAATCTTCCCTTGAGAGAAGAAGGGGTAGACAATGCAAACAAGGTTCATGAACTTTTCCAGTAACTGTACTCTTCTACCTGCGTGTACCCTTTTGCCAACAAGCTCGCATTTTTCTTCCTAATTTTGATATTTCAAATTAAAATAGATATAATTTCTTGCATCCATCACAAGTCTCTACAACTGTTCGCTGATGGGCAGTGTTGTCTGTAGCTAGAGAACGTTGCTTGGAGGCCGGCTGTGCGTTGGAGAAGATCTTTCAGGTCGCAGTGCAATAATCCCCTACAAAAACAATCTACAATAATTATGATACTCTCAAATTGTTCAACGATTATAACTCTATTTTTACTGACAAACTAAACAGATATATTAAGAAACCTATTAAGTAATTCCTGGTACTTAACTGAAAATCTGAACATAATATTACTATTGACGCTCAAATGAATGTCACTTATCTTCGTATTCATAATAAAACAGGAACAAACGTACTGTGATCGTAATAAATTTTCTGAAATTGAGATTTCAGAATAGATATATTTGAGGCTCTTAAATATGGAAAACAAAAATGCGTGTGAAAAATTCATACGACTTTCTTTGTTTTTATTATAGTTTTGATTGATTGACTCTTTATACTGTTATTATCTAGTTATAAAAAACTGGCTCACAGTATCGAACAATGTCTATATAGAGTATAATTATATATATATATAGTGATATATATAATGTACGGCATATTACCGAAAAAAAAATAATATTGAAAGTCGGATTTCCAGATTACCCATTTTGGTAAAACATATTAGAATCATATTAAATATTTATATAAACAATAAAATTCGTTTAATTAATTTAAAACAATTACGAGAAAAAAAAAATAGCCTACTTCTCACACCCCACCCCCAGATCACATCTATTCTAGGAAAAATCTTTCAAATAAACAGTTATTGCGTCTTTTATGGATTAATCGATATATTTACCCAAATTTAAAGAAAATCGTTGGAATTATTTTCGAGAAAGGCGCAAAAGAAATCTATAAAAAAAAAACTTATTCAGTAAAGTGGGGTACTTCCGATTTATCGATTTTTACCAAAACTTTATTGTTCCGTTTCCTGGTAACATTTAAACGAAATATCATGTTTCAACTTTTTGCGAGTTTCTGTATTTGAGTTATGCTGAATAAAAACGTGCGCGCATGCACATATAGACCAATTAAAAAAAATGACTTTTTTTTATACAAGGGACCTCGAGACATAAATATATATATTTATATATATATATATATGTGTGTGTGTGTGTGTGTGTGTGTGTGTGTGTGTGTGTGTGTGTGTGTGTGTGTTTTGTTTTGTTTTTTAATTTACGCCCGGAGCCTTCTCAGTGCACTGCCGGCCTCCTAACAGTGTTGTTTCGTGAGCTGTATAGGCTCCTAGGAAGAAAAACTCTAAACATGGCACAGCTAGACTCGAACCGGTCCCCTCCGCGTGGGAGTCCAGTACGCTAACCACTTAGCTATTCCCTTCCCTAATGTGGGTTTTGTATGTGTGAATCATGTATATTTCGTATTTTTCAAAAAAGAAAAATCCGCAGAAAGCTTAAACTGATAGATATTCCCGTTAGATATCACCACCGCATCTGATACTGAAAGTTTCTGTCAAAAATCCATCGATTGCAGGTAGTCAACTTTACTAAATTTTTTTTTTTTTTTTGCAGTTTTACACAATTTGCCGTTTTTTGCAGTTTTAAATTGACCGGTTGAGAATCGAAAATATTTGCTTCTAAAATGAGTTAGTGGACGTTTTAACTGGTAGAATCATTTCCTGCGGGTGAACCTTTCTGCAGGTTGTCCGGGAGTATGATTCAAATTTCTATCAAAAGGGTGGATAGAAGAACTGCTTCTGCAATGGTGGGAAAGAATACCAGGACAGAGGTAGGCTAAAGTCTTTATCAAGAGAAAACTTTGCCTAAGTTCACTAGGGTTCTACGGAATCAGACCGAAAGGGATATATGACAGTGCGTTTTGCTGATTCTGTAAGGCCGAGGAAGAAACGCTGGTACACATCCTTTGTAAGTGTGCCGGCCTCTTGAGGACTAGGTTTCTTTAACTGGAAAGAAGCAATTCCTAAGCCATGAGCTTCACGACGGAGCCGCTTTAAGCTTTGCTAGGCCTGACTAAAAGGGCAAAGCTAGGATCTGCTGTAACCATAGGGTGGATCCACAATAGACCTCTTAGTGTCAGTCGCGTTGGAATGAAGCTCGCCTCCCCTTTTATCAGTCTTATCTAATCTAATCTAATCTCCCTGGTATAGCATAGGGGAATTTTGGAATATTACTAGAAGTTTCATAAGACACGAATAAAAATAACCTCCGATATTCCATAGTCTATATTTATGCTTAAATCACTCAATTGAATGGAATGTGTAAAACAGTGAGGCGTTGTTAAGTTGAAAGTAAAAGAAAGCTTCAATGTAATTAACATTTAACTTTTCCGAAAATAATTTCAATTAAAATTTGTTCCTAAATTGAAATGTAGTGCTAAAAATAAATTTTTAAACCGTTATAAGTACATTGACCTTTGCCAGGGGGTCATTGTTATAAATTGGTAGTATTGTTTTAGGAACGACTCATTCCTGTTAAATTAAAAAAAAAAAAGTAAAAAAATCATTTGAATTAAATATTTCTTTTAATAATCATATAAAACATAATTTCCCTTCCACCTAATGTATATTAATATTGTAGAATGATTTTAATGTATGAAATCGATATGAGAGTGGCTTGTATGTGTGAATCGATATGAGGCGCCGGCTAACCGCGAACTACGCAGATGACAATAGATTATCACTTTGCTAAGCCAGAACAGTCACATTATTTTCAATTAAACTGTGTGATGGTGCCGATTTCACATTATTCATACTATGCAGTAAAACAATTGTAATTCTTTGTCAAGTTTCATTTTCTTTAAAATCTGTTTAATCTTATTACTAAATGCAAAAAAAATCTGGTGTAAAACGATTATACGATTTTTCTTTAATCGCAATTTATTTAGTTACAATAGAAAAATTTTCTTCAGATATTTAATTTTTTGTAAAAAGTTTAGTTGTATTTTAATATCAATGGCAGCGTATTTAATAAAATATTTTTTTTTTTTTTTTAAGGAGGAAAGCAAGCTATATCCCCTCCCCCAAAAAAACCCTTACATAAATTTTCTCAGAAAAAAATTTCGAACATCAGGTCTCTGTTATCCATAGTTAGAGTATCAAGTTTAAAGATAATCGAAAAAATTGCAAAAAAGTAAAAAATTCATTCAGTAAACTGGTACTTCTACTTGAAAGATTTCGGCTAAAACCTTATTGTCTCTTTTGTTATTTTATTGGCCGAACAGGCGCATGGAGCTGCTTCCTCAACAATTATCCGCCAGCTCTCTCGAACGTTTGCGTGTTTAACAGCAACCAAAGAGCGAAAAAAGGAGAGAAACGAACCCAACCTCTCTCTCGGACTGGAATGGGAGAAACTGTATGAATACAGCGACGGACAGTCTACGGGAATACAGTTCGGTACAGTTCAATATAGTTCATCATCTTGCTAGTCACTTCGTGTCATTCTCATACCACACTCTACCTTAACCATTCTCTATTGTAAAATCCAGGCAGACTGTGTCTCTCATTATTATTATAATACATAGTTAACCAGTGTTAACCCAGTCTTCTCATTTCATCAACCAGACCTAA